>JACN01120123.1:5000-10633 GCA_000787155.1 Scartelaos histophorus | reverse complement strand
CAGATTTATCCAAAACTACTGATTTGTACCAGTTTTATATAAAAACATCCCCAGTCTCTCTATTTTTTGACCAATTTTATACCTACCAACAGTAAACAGAAGCATACAATGACATTTGTTTAGGTAAATACAGAAAGGCTGCTTAAACCAAAACACAAAGAAAATGTGAATATACTGACACGATACCACCACAAACCGAGAGAGTCACAGTTTTTGATTAGGAAATTCCACCTCTGTTCTATATTTAATGAAAAACTATCACTGCTTTTGAACAATTGACTCACTCAGTAAATTATATATTCTGTAACCCTTACGGCTGGCTGTTTCCATGGCGATGAATGCTTGTAGTACAGTATATATGCAGGCCTGTGGAGAGCGGCCCCCCCTCGCACAGATCCGCTCTGGTCCTCGGCTGCTCTGTGGACGACATGTTGACATCCCATCCTCTCACGTATCGATCGGCGTGTTGACATTGCTTTCTGCTCTTTCATCAAGATTACATCAGGACAGGAGCTGCGCTGACGCTAACACACACACACACAGGCTAACAAACGCGCGCTAACACACTTGGAAACAGACGCGCTAGCACGTGGAGGCGCAGCGTCAGCAGCGATAAGCAACCCGCGGGCAGGACACGGGTGCTAGCGGAGCGGTGCGTACGCTAAACCAAGGTGAGCACAGGGTAACGTATGGAAATTGGAGGGAGCTGTTTGAGTAGAAGGACTCGCGGTGGGACGGCGTCGGGAGAAATGGATGATCAAATTTGCTGTTAACTCGTGCCCTTGATGCAGAGGCCGTGCACTGGGAATGATCATTTAGTTTGTGGACAGGGTGACCTAAAGAGACGAGACGGACGCTCACAAGAAAAGGCTTCAGCGGAATCAAGTTTACAACGTGTGGAGGACAAAATGAGCTACAAAAACTAAATATTTAACATCATTTTAAAAAGCTTGAAAACTACTAAAGTCTAGCTCAATGAAGATGTTGATGACGTCCAGCAGATCCTTCAGCCCTGCATAAACCGCTTTCCTCTTTACATATTTGGTACCAAGTCCAAATTTGTTTGCTGGTTGGTCAATTATTATTATTTTTTTCCAAAATTTTGCATTGAAGTCTTGCGTGACTGTGTGCGAGCGTATGCAAAATGAATTCAAAAAATAAAATAATAAAATAAATGAATAAATAAAAATAAGAACAAAAATAAAACATTAAATATAAAATGGATCTGTTTCTTTACATTCTCTGAAAATGTGAGGTTATTTCAACAAGAATTACCAATTACCAATTAATTATGTAAAACATTTTGGGACACCCTGTACATTCTCTGAGGTTGTATTTTGTGGTGCAGACATTAGGAAAGTACAAACGTAAAAGTAATGTACAATTTTTAGATATCTGTACTTTACTTACGTACATTTTCCAGTGGATCTTTTTTTTATTCTTAACTACATTTAAGAGCATGTAACTGTACTTACTACTCCACTACATTTTTTTTTCTTTTTATCTGGACTGAAAAGTAAATAGTGCTTTTCTTTAATGACCAGAGACGGCAATAAAGCTAACGACAACTAGCATGCTAATGCACACTTCCAAATTTGCTGTTAACTTGTGCCCTTGATGCAGAGTAAGTGCATTGGGAGGGATCATTTAGTTTAGTTTAGTTTAGTTAGACTGACTTTCTTATGTTTAACTCTACCTTAACCTTAAAGATTCACTGTGTAACTTTTCTGGAGGGGTCTATGTTTCCATAGAGATGTTAATGCTTATTTATTGTTATTTATTGTGCAAAAAAAACTCCATCCATTCTTACCGTGAGTGGGGTCGCCTTTCCGTAAGTCTAACCTGTAATTTGTCTTGCATGTCTCCATGGAGATTCATAAGTTTCTAGTCGTATTGTGGAACATTCTAGACACATCTCCATGGAGACAAGCAGGTGACCGGCCCTCCAGCGGACATGTTACGCAGTGCACCTTTAATTCTAACTTTTCTAATGATAAAAAGGGGTCAGTGGTCCAGTTTTTCTGTGGCGCTTTTCCACTTTCAAGACATTTTACATCAAGGGACTATTCAAACACACAGGCAAAGTGTCTTGCCCAAGGACACAACAACAGCAAACAGCACAATTCATAACAGTGTTCCCTTATAATTTATCTCACTCAAAGTTGTATTTAGATCCTGCTGTTTTACATTTTTTGAGGTTTGAAAATTCTGGCAGGGTTCAAAAATGCTACATGGCCATTTTTTTTTACAATAAAAAAGCATAAAAATAAAAATATCTGCTGCTTTCTACTATTAAATTCTGCTAAAGGAGAAGAGGGGGGCATGGGTTCTGCAGTTTTGAGCAGATAATTAATGGATCTCTTGCGATTATTAAGATATTTTAAATCAATTTTGCAGTTTACAATGGAAAAAAAGTAAAAATCCTGATCTACTTTATTAAAATACAAGCTATGTCTCTAGGCAAGGCTCATTTTTACACCAGTGAAAACATTTGCAATAAAAAGACAGCGTTGCCATTTTACCGTAGCGTGTCTACACCATATACAATATAGCCTCTCCATTGTAAACTACTTTGAACCATTTTCCCATAATTCTTGTGAGACGGTGAATATATGATCCAGGAAACGACCATGTTTTACCAGCTCTTTTTAAACGCCCAATCTGCGCCAATCGTCATTTTCTTGCCCCGAACACGTCAAGGCTGTTAGCGCTCCGTAATGATTTCTTTGTTTCCTCCCTGGCGCGGCGCTACCATAAACAACACCTGCCTTATGATATATTTTGGACTTTATTTGAGCGCGAGAGACGGGGCGGATTCGGCGGTGCGAATCCGGCGCTAAAGCTAACAAAGACAGATGGTAGATAGAGCGGAGAATGAGGAAGTGCCAGCGGAATGAGATGCGGCTTGGAGGCGGCAGAGACAGGATGCCATATGAAAGAAGACATTACTAATCTCCACAGCTGTTAGCGCGAACAGAAGGATGCGCGGCCCCTTCGATGGCGCCTTTGTGTGGGCCTATCACAGCTCTTATCTCCAGGACAAAGATGTGGAGGTCCTTGGAGCGGAGCATGGGCCCGGCGCCAGCCCGGCCAAGCCCCCCGCTCCACAGTCACTGATACGGGATTATCTGGTATTATGGCCACGCTACACTTCACTCCTTCGCCTCCCGTGTGTCAAGAAACTCACGCTGACCAGAGAAGGAAGGGAGATATCGGTGGTGTTGTCACGATACTGCGACGGTATCAAGGATTAGACTCAATATCGATACATTCTTTCTTTAGACCAGTGTTCCCCAAACTTTTTTTCTGGGGACCCGTATTTTAAAAGTCACAAACCTTCATGACCCAAGTCTATAAACATCATTCATAAATAACTAAATAAAAGTGGATTTGAACATTAATGAGGAGATTTTATAGTTGACTGAGCGATTATGTGTCTCTGAACAATGGGTTTTTCTACAACAGTAATTGAACAAGCAGTGAAAGTTATCGATAAGTCATTAAATGTAGTCCATTTCTTTTTCTTTTCAACATTCAATTGAACCAGCGATATTGGAACAAAATAGTTACTAAAATAATTACAAGAAAGATCAGAAATTACACAGAACATGTCTCAACATTTCAACTAATGAGATAGGTGGGCCTGTCTGCAGATCGTGACAAGGCAACCCCCAAAAATCCCTTGCGATCCCCTGAGAGTCTTAAGGAAACAACACTTAAGACAATAGAATGCCATTTTAACACTAAAGGTCCCACATTACGCAAAATTGATTAAATATTGTCTAACTTGCAATTAAGGGCTTTTCATGTCTTTATCTCCACTTTTTATGTAGTATCATGGTCATACGACTCTTCTCTCACTTTTTGTCTCAGTATCGTTTTACAAAGTTTTCTTTTCATCTCTTGTACCTCTTGTATCTTTCTTTAGAAAACACTAAGGTCACTTATCCTCTCAGCCATCATACAGACATCAGGACATTTGTACCTTCTGTGCTTTTTGTTTTTGTTCAATACCAAAAACTGATTACTGATTCTAGATACACTTTTGTGGTTTATCTGAAAATGGATTTCTTTGACTTTTTTGCTTTTTATCTTGAAGTTCATCTTTTATTTTCCATATAAAGCTCCTAAGTATTGCCTCAGTCGCAGGTACTGTAGATAAAATCCTCCAGCGAAGGTCGTCCAAGACCAAGACTGGAGATCTGGAGATGGATCCTGCCCCAGTGACGTGGGTCAAATGCAGAAGACCCATTTTCCTACAGGGACAATAATGTGTGTCTTGGCTCACTGATGTCCTGAAACAATAAATTAAATAGAGAAGAAATAGAAAAACAAAACATAATCTGATTAAATAATTATAATTGATGAGGAAAAATAGTCTGCAAGAGCATCAGAACATTGCTCCTTTGAATGTGGCCATTGAATGAGTATTGATGGTGAACTTGAGTTGTTTTTATCTTGTTTTTACATAAATAAGTTCTGTTTTTTTTCTTTAAAGTTCCTGTTTCTTCCTATAATTAGACCCCACACATTGACTTCTTGCTGTGCCTGTTTTGTCCACCAGGAGGAGCCGTACGTGATGTTTAAGAAGTCGGATAAGCCTCTGTACGGGAACGACCGCTTTGAGGGATACTGCATCGACCTTCTCCGGGAGCTGGCGGCCATCTTGGGCTTCAGCTACGAGATCCGCCTGGTGGAGGACGGGAAGTACGGAGCCCCAGACGACAACACCGGGCAGTGGAACGGAATGGTCAAGGAGCTCATGGACCACGTGAGTACTGGGACCATGGACCCAGGGCAAAGCAGGATTTATGGTGTTTTTAAAGCTGTAGATGTTATAGCTTTGTCCAGAATGTTCCACAGTATTGCAAATACAACTGAGATGGATATAGATTTGAGAAGATATCATATTTGTATTTGTGTAAAACCACTTTCTTACTTAATGTGTCAGGTATATCTCAAATTTTGCAAACTGATTAAAAACAAAACAAAAAAGCATAAACTCTAATGTGTAAATATAGTAAACAGAATGCAGACTCAGGCTTCTCAAAGCAGAAGTAATGTAGGTCTAAACCAGGTCTAAACTAAACCAGATTCAAAGCATCTCGAAAACAGGAGTAAACTGTGTCTAAATTAGATCTAAATCAGGTCTAAACCAGGTCTGAACCAGATCTAATTTATGTCTAAACCAGGTCTAAATCAGGTCTAAACTAAACCAGATTCACAGCATCTCTAAAGCAGGAGTAAACTGGGTCTAAATGAGATCTGGACCAGGCCTAAACCAGATCTAAATCAGGTCTACACCAGGTCTCAATCCAGCATAAACTAGGTCTAAACCAGATCTAAATCAGATCTAATCTATGTCAAACCAGGTCTAAATTAAACCAGACTCACAGCATCTCTAAAGCACGAGTAAAGTGGGTCTAAATTAGATCTAAATGAAGTCTAAACCAGGTCTCAATCCAGCCTAAACTAGGTCTAAACTTGATCTAAACCAGTTCTAAATCAGATCTAATTTAAGTATAAACCAGGTCTTAAGTAAACCAGATTCACGGCATCTCTAAAGCAGGTGGAAACTGGGTCAATATGAGATCTAAATCAGGTCTAAACTGGGTCTTAACCAGATCGAATCT
>KN498405.1:51787-68303 GCA_000787155.1 Scartelaos histophorus | reverse complement strand
ACTCTATATAAATGGACATGGCTAACCTACCTGTCACTGTAATCCAAATAGGAGGTAAACATGGAGGATCTTCAGGCTCCCTCGATTCCAGTTGACTTAACTTAAAAAAATTCTCTCTGCTACAGTGAGCTTCGTCCATTTTGGTCTTAAAATGTTCACGTTAACCACTATACATGCCTCCTTTAATCCACTTCTTTATACATTCTTTGGATAACTCACACATTGTGCTGGTTCCAAACCTGGATAAAGGTATGTCAACTATGAGGCAAATAAATATCTTCTCACGACTTATAACTCACAGTAACACAAGGTTGTATGCTGCAACTGTACAATAAGCGTGTGGGTGGACTTAGGCTGGCATCACCTGGGGTTCTTTAGAGCGCGAGGGACTTGTACTGTCATACCTATGGCCATGTGCACATTCCTGCAGGAGCTGACATACCAGTAAAGTGTCTACTCCAGACCAGAGCCTTATGAATTATGCTCCCCGGCCACAGCAGTCAACCACTGGCCCGCTGTGTGCCATGAATTTATAGATTTATACTTGTATGAGACGGCAACTGCAAAATATGTACGCGCCAGTGCCTGCCCCTTTGTTATCATCATCATTGTCACACTTTCTGGGGGGACGCGCGGCTTTTTCCGACCCACCTGCATCACTTTCCCCGTGGTTGTTAGCATTACTCCCGATCCCCATCATACAAATTCTCCTCTTGCTGAAGTCTGCTGCAGCGTCTGTGCCACTGCCCCGGGCTACGTAGATATCTGTTGAATTTTGGGCTGGATGAAGATTTAGCAGGAAGGTAAATGAAATGCCAAGGAACAGAGAAATTGAGTTAACCCAGTAGCTCAGGATCCGATTTATCTGAAGGGGAGGCATTACAGTGGATATCCAATATGTCATGTTTACATATTTTACTTGGCTTTGGCGAGAAAGGCACAATTACATAACACAAATTACATGAAGCAGAGGATGGCCATGTTTTATCATTATATGCACAGATCTGACACTAATGACATTGTTTTGTCTTAGTTATTCCATTACTGTTTTCTCTGTTCTGCCAGATTGTGTGAAAGGTTATTACAAAAGGGCAAAAGCTCACGCCGCCGTGTGGAACGAGAAGGAGGCGAGGAGAGACTTCAACATGGTGGCACAACTGGATGTCACCCTGAACTCTCTGGTGCACCGAGAGCTGAGGAGCCTGTCTGAACGCATGAAAGAAAAGTACTGGGACGAGAAGGAGAAGTACTGGAATAAGCTGGAGAACAAGGAGGAGAAAAACGAAGGTGAAGAAACTGTGGAAACGCCCAGTGAGGAAGTGTGTGAAGATGAAGCAGGTGATGAAGAGGAGGAGCAGCTGTCTCAGATGAGTTTGACCGAAGGCAAAGACTGGCAGCAGATGCTCCGACTGGTCATGCTGCTTCAAAAGGAGGGAAACTTCCTCATAACACAGGGAAAATTTAAAGAGGCATCAGAGAAGTTCAAAGAGGCTATAGAGTATGTGCACCACCTGCAAAATACGGTGAGTTCAGTTCAGTTGTTCAGCTTCTGTTTGTTTGCATACTGATGTGCCCTTGGGCAAGGCACTTTGTCCAATTAGTTTGCACAAGGGTAACTTTAGTACACAAGTATTCTACCACCATGTTAGACTCAAAAGTGAATATCTTTGTTGATGGTTGACTGATTTCAACATGTTTTATGTAAAGTTAAAGTAGTTTTTAAAGTAAACTGTAGAAACAAAGATTTCCCCATTATAATATATATGTGTAGTACCTCCAACTCCATATTACATATTACAATCATTTCTATGACAACAACATCCAGCTGCATCTATCACAGTAACAAACACATTGCCAGAAAAACCCTCTGCAGTTGCCTGTAAACTGTTATCATCTGTTCTTTTTCAAAAAGCAGAGGCAGCTGCACTATTGTAGGTATTCTGGTAAAGTGAAGAGCAGAGAAAGAGCTAAAAATACCACTATGCAAAGAGTTATCACCGTGACAGCTCGCCTGCGCCTCTGCTGTTTCTTTCTTAAACTTGCTCCGCTGCCCCACCTCTCACCGTCTCGCCTGTCACACCTTTCACACACAATCAAGCCCACTGCACTCATCAGCACGCCCCCTGTCATCCCTCATCTCACTCAACGCACCTCAACCGTCCTGCATCATTTACACTGATCTACGTCTTTAACTATCATTGCTTTACCTTGTCAATCAAACATTTTGTTACAAACATTATCCAGCGAGCATCCTTTAAACCTCGTGTCCTTTGTGCACACAGCGGGTAGACCAGAAGGGAGATGACTGGGACTCTCTGGAGAAAGTGCGCCTTCCCCTGGTCCTCAACCTCAGCCAGTGTCTTTTGGAACTGAAGCAGCACCAGGAAGTCGTGGAGCTCAACAACAAGTTACTCAAGAAACACAAAGGTAATTTATTATATAAGGCTGCGAGTGTGTCTGGGGGAAGAAAACAGGAGATGGGATCAAAGATATCTCAGATTTAATATACTTTAGGTGTTTTTTTTTTTCATATTTTGCTTGTAGAAATAATAAGATCTGTTATATGGCCCTTAGCAAATGCCTGCTTTCACGCTGCAGCAATCCTTGATCCCTCTGTTTACCAGGGAAATAGCAACCAAACATTGAGCACCGCATTGCTGAGTCTTTCTTTTGTTCCCTTGGCACCCACCCATGGACATCACAGTCAGAAATATATTCACTGTTTTTGTTTCTGCTGCGTCTGAATTATTTATAGTCAAAGCCCGTGTGAAATCGTTGTTCTTAGTTTCCCCTTTTCTATTCATTTATGTCTCACCGTCAATTTTGCGCTCAAATATTTGACTCCAGCTGACCTCCTGATCCTTGTTCCTTCACTTAAATAATTTTACTTTTCACCCCTCCACAGGTAACTTTAAGGCAATCTACCAGCGGGCACGGGCGCACGCTGCCTTGTGCAACGAGGATGAAGCGAGGAAGGATTTCGCTATGGTGGAAAAATTGGACCCTAAGTTCAGACCGATTGTTCGGCAGGAGCTGAAAAAACTAGGCGAGAGCGTACGCATCAAGCATTCAAGCCAGAACAAGAACTACTGGGAGACGACACAGGAAAAATGGGGGCCAGATGGGAGCAAGGCCAAAGCTGCAAAACCGAAAAAGAATGTCAAATTTGCACAAGAGGAAACCAAAGAAGATCAAATGGTACGAGCTGGAATTGAGAAACTTCCAGATCAGAAGAGAGAGGCTCATGATGAGTGTGGGGGAGAGTTAGATAATAGAAAGAACGTCGTGGAGGAAGCGGCGGCTAATCGAGACGCAGTTAAAGATAGCGATCCGATGCCCATCAGCGAAGCAGGCGATAGTGGGCAGAGCGGAGAATCGGGGGGCGATAAGGCTGCAGAGAAAGGCCAGTGTCGATCACATGACGCCCCAGAACCAGAGAGAGCCACAAAGCCCAACAAAGAAAGCAGTGATCAGACAGGAGATGGGAGCTCTCCGTTTGAAATGAGGAGGGCGCAAGGGGCAGAGGCTGGGACCAATGAGGAGTAGTATTTACACAAGTACACAGTTTAGATATAAGGTGTACAGTGAATATATATTGTGTTCATGTACTCCTTTCCAATACAAAGAAAAAACTCTGATACAGAATATTTTTATTGAAACAGAGTACATTTTAAGTAGTATAGTATTTGTAATTTTTCCCATGTAATCTTAATGTGATACTAATTCTGATTATATAGAGTAAGACACATATTTATGTCCTATTTATACTTTTCTTTTTCTTTTGAAAAAATATATTCTTATTCTCATTTGTATTTCAGTTTGATACTAGTTTTAGATTTGATTAGCATTTGGGTATAGATTTTTTTATTTTTTTTTTTTTACAGCCATAGTATAGTAAACTTTACTTTCAGAAAATGTGAATAAAAAAAAATATATATAAAATATATATAAAAATTATGGGAAAATAAGGGAAATCTGTGTAGGCGAGATGTTTATTGAGCTACAAATTTTCATAATTTTTATTGTACTGAATTTTCTACACTGAACTAATCTCAATTCTACTCGTATATTTATGTCCTATTTATAGTTTATTTATACTTTTCTTTTTTCTTTACTAGTTTTAGATTTGATTAGCATTTGGGTATAGATTTTTTTTTTTACAGTCATATTATATTAAACTTTTTCTGAAAGTAAAGTGAATATAAAAATTATAGTAAAATAAGGTAAATCTGTGTAGGCGTGATGGGTATTGAGCTACAAATTTTCCTCATTTTTATTGTACTTAATCTTCTACACTGAACTAATCTCAGCTCTACTCATATGAATCCACACTTTTATTAACTATTTCTAAAGCGCGTGTTAACAAAACACAGACACTTGCCCGACTAATTGTAAATACAAAGTTTTATTTCTGTACACAAAGTAAAAAGCAGCCAGTCACTCACTTATTACAGTATAAATCCTTTCTTTTTCATAAAACTCTTTTATACATACATATTAAAAACTCCAGACAGCAATTAGTGTTTAAGTGCTGTACATGGACAACAACAGTAAATCAACAATTCAGACACTCTTAAGTTATTCATGAGGTATATTAATGGTGATTTCAACTCAAAATAAGACGTATGATTTAAGGTAGGACAGTGTCATCATATTTTGTCCTTTTATGTGCAAAGTGACATGGTATGATGTTGTGGAGCGAGGGGAATAATGATGAGAGCTGTTAGGCTGGAGGGGCCACCGCATGCTGTAACGCCAGTCAATACGAGGCCTTGGTGGTGGGTTTTCTCTCGAGACTGGGCTCTCTTCAATCTCAAAGCTTCAGTCACACCGCGGGGAGTAGTTTGGCGCTAGGGCATGTCTGAACGCGCTTTATACACACGGTCACCCCCTACGTACAAAACCCTACATTGATCCCACGTCATACAAATACATGTGGGACAGGAGTGGATGATGGTCGATGCTAATCTAGATCTCAGTAAGATGTTATGGACGAGCTGTGTACAATACTGTCATGTCATTAACCAGTGTGTGTGTTTAATTATGGCTAATATTACGTGGAATAAATGTTGACATGCAAGCCCTGTGGGGAATGCTTTCTCTTTATTCACACGTTGTCAGTGTGGCATCAATGGTGTTTGCACAAAAGACGGTGAACAAAACAACACATGACGGATGAGGCAAGTGGTGATTAGTCAATACAGGACAGGTTCCCCGTAAGTTAGAGTAATTGGGCAAAGTCAAATTATTTTAGGAGTTAAAAATCAAACTTAAATATTATAGTCAAAATATAAATATATATATACCTATATAAATACTTCTTCTAGGTTTTGGAAAAAAAGAATTAGTCTGTTTCATATATATCTTTTTAGATGCACTTTTAGATGACACTTCTGCTAAACTCTTTTCTTATGTTGTACGTAGATTCTATGATAGATTCTATGTAGATTCTAAGTCTATTCCGGTCTACTGCTCCTATGATATTGCACAGATGGTAATGACCATGTTGAGCAGCTACAAAATGGTTAAACTTCAGTGAAGAGTGAGCGAAGACGCGTTATTTGGCAAACAAATCGCTCCTCTGCTTTCCTTAAGGCTATTAGCATTTGTATTATGAACGGCACATCACCTTTTCCCACTCGCAAATCTGTGGAACTGCGTCCTTGGGGACAGTTCCCATAGCAACTGTATCAAAACTGAGCAGGCAGCGGAGAGGGGCGCCGAGGAGAAGGATGTCAAATGTGGGCTCTACGTGCCTCCAGCATCAGCCTGTAAATGTAATGAATGCAGCTCTGGGTTTCACATTCATGTAGCAGAGATCAGAGGAAGTTAGGAGGTCCAAGATGGAGCTGTGTCCGTCTCCTCTTGATTGTTACGACTCTCACATGCCCATACTCCACTTTGTTTCAGAGCGCTTGTCCACTCGCCCAGACTTTAGCTGCAGCAGGCACATCAAAGTAATTCCCTCCCTCTAGCCCTTAAGCAACAAAAACGGGATCTTTTCTTCACCTTTCCTCTCACTTCTCTGATCTCTAGTCGCTTGGAGCATCGTGGGCTCACTGACAACAGGCGTGAGTTGATAGAACGTATGGATGCTCTCACGCTGTGTGCACTTCCTCTTCCTCCTGGTGCTGTGTCCTCCAGATGAGACCTGCCTCTCTCAATGAACACAACAAAACCTACGCCCGCTTTCCCATGAACATGTTTATGTCTAGTTTAAGGCATTTGTTGACTGTGCTATGTTCAGGAAGCATCCAAGGACCGTGGTGTCGACTTGAACTATTAATTGAAATGACATGACTATAAGAATAGAATATTAATCTAATTAAATATATTATTGGTCTGTTTAAATGTGTCAAGTAGTACTGTGTCTCCATGGAGGTGCCATACCCTCCATCAAACTTTATGGTTTCAGGTAACTTTATTTATACCCACAGGTAGAATGGGTTTGCAGTTTGAGTTGACTTCCATATATATAAAAAATACAAGCAGGTCATTACAGGTCAGATATGTGAAGAGACGTGTCTGCTCTTGGTGTATTATACAATAAAAACACCTATACTTTAACTATAATTAATGTCATCTTTTATATTTATACACTCATTTGGGAATGTATTTTGAACTGCTTTTCCATTTCAGTAAAAACTTAAAATGAGACAATAACATTATTTGGAGCTACAACAATATATCCATGATATTCACTTGATTAGGAATGAAGTGTGTGTAGGATTGTATTAAGATGATAGATTTCACCCCCGTACAGTGTCTAAAAGTGGGCTCGTGTGGAGAAGGATTCTGGCAGCTCAGTAGCCTGGAGTTCCTTCCTTTTCTTTTTTCTTTCTTTGGGGAATGGCAGGATAGCACCAGGTATGCCAATGGACTATGCACGCACACATCTGAAATCTCAGTTTTAAGCTCACAAAAGAAAGTGGTGCACAACTTTTAGCTTGTCTAAACCCCTGCTGATAAAAGGGTTGTGGTTGCATTTCATTGCCATGTAGAAAGCTGGTTCTGTGAGGAGCTGTGTGCAATGTGTGAAGAGTGATCCATAAATGTATGTAGCAGCAAGAAAGTGAGAGTAACAGTGGGTAAAGGGCTCACTTAGGAGAGGCAGGCGACTGGCGTTTTTGAAAGGATTAGACGAGTGAGTGAGTGAGTGAGTGTGTGTGTGTGTGTGTGTGTGTGTTCTCAGTGAGTGCATACGGAGCTGCTGTGCCAGTGGGTGCTTTTGGCTGCCGTAAATAAATCATGGTTTTAACTGATGTGGTGTCATCTGCACAGAGTAAATAAGCTTGTTGTGGATGCTGTCAAACTCCTTGACAATGTACCACCAGCCATTTCAAACACAACACCCAACTCCACCTTGTTCTTCTCAACGTTATGTCACCAACTTTTCAAAAGTGACAACTGGAGCAGACACATTGGAGAAACAAGTGCGTATCTGTCTTTAAACGTGTCCAGTGAAGGTCCAGTTTGTGCTGTGGGTTGACTCTAAAGCCCATCGACACACTGGTGAGCACAGTGTCTTGGCTGCTCCTTTGACGTTTCCCTGAATATCTTCTGCTTAAGTTTCCTTTGGCGCATTCACGTGGTGCTAGCCAGGCCAATCGGACATCAGCGCGAGCCTTTAGCAGTTTGCATGAAAAAGGCTGTTTAGTGCACAAGGTTCCTGTGGAGGGTTAGCTCTGTTAGCGGTGCCACTGCTGCGTTAGCCCTGACCGTGGGCCTGGCCTCTGCTGCAGCCTCGTGACCTCCTCTACATATTAGACACATCCCACTCAGAGTTAGATGTGAGAGGTGGTGCCTGCAATAACAAATGAAGAAAACATATGAAAAGTGTTTTTGCTTGTAATAAAGAGTATTGCAGTTATAATCATCCTTTTTGTCACAGAAAATTTAACTGACAAAAAGGCATCGCAGAGCACAGTCCATATGTGCTTTTTGTGTCTGTTTTCCTATTAATCTTTTTTTCAAAATAGCTTAGATCTGTTTTGTCTGTTACTTTTATCTTTTGTACATCCTTTATAATTTAATAAATCTTTTGTTTCACTTGATTATTCTGTATGAATTTGAAAGAGAAGTGTATTTTACATAATATTACATCACATTTAATGTTTTATGATGCCACATACACTGCAGCCAACACTGTATGTGGTCTCGTCCTCCATATTTAGGGTGAGTTCTTCTCTCAGATGAAACATCTCTGTTCCACCTTGTGATCTCATGTGCTCCACTGTGTTTTTAAATTCCATATACCTGCACTAGAATCATTTGAGTGATTCTGGAGTTGCCACTCTCTTCTGAACGGGTAGGGGGGAAACAGCTGTTAACTTGAAAACTACAGCTGTAGTGTAGACAGAGTTACTCAAACGTGTGAATGAAACAAAACACAACTTGAGGTATGTTTTTGAGTTAATCTAATCATTATAACATGGCTTAAAGCTTACAAGAGTCATCTTTGTGTAATATAAGCTACAGCATTTGTAGATATGATGCATTTGTAATGTCAGCCATTGAATAATTCTAACACTTGCAGCCATGCCATAGGCACATGAGGCTGAATTCACTGTTCAGTGTTTAGCAGGACTGTATCCCTTTCCTACTTCTCCTTTTTGCACGATTAATTTGGCACTTTTTAGCTTATGATTAGCTGAGCTATAATTATAATTATTTTTTGCCACAGAAGATGCTGCTCTGCAAATTGCAAATTAATCAGGAAAGACTGACAAACTCTCCTCCTCCATTCTTTACAACTGTCGCTATCTGGCCTCATTTAATCTCTGTGCCAGTCCGTCTGAATATCGACTGCCCTGTACATATTTGCACTCGTCTCTATCCTCGTCTGTCCCCGCGGTGAAGGAGTCTGTAAAGGTCCACTATGATTGGATAAGGCAGGACTCACCGGGCTCAGATGGGAAGACATTTCTGAGCTGTTCGATGACCTCCTGCAACTGCAGCACTGTGTCCTGCTCGTGCTCCGGCTCCTCTGCTGGAAAAATATGAGACAAACTTTAAACATGGCAGAGTCACAGAAGTTAAAACTACATGGAATAGCAAGAGTCCTGACAGATATGTGGAGTTCAGAGCTCACTGGATCTCATTTAAAGAGACGCTCCAGTGGTTGCTTGGTCCACTTTAACTATAAACACCTACTGCCAATTTATAATATTTTATATTTGCTGTCAAAGTTTTACTTTCTACCAAGTAATGCAGTTGTGTTATGTTAAGCCTTGAGTGGGCTTTGTGTGGAATGAATTTCTAACAAGGGTGTCATAGAAATACAAGATAAAAAAGCCAGTCAAAGTAGAAGCCTTTCGAAGTAATTCCACTTAGGACCCTGAGCTGCTGGGATAGACTCATAAGAATTAATTACATAAATTAATGCATATTGTGAGTGTGAGGGAAGTAGTTAGTTGGTATTGTTACAGAAACAGAAACATAAATTGACACAAACATAAATTGCCTTTTCTAAACTTCCTGTTTACCAAGATTCTTACAGTAACTGTATAGTAAAAAGTATTAGTTTTAGCTTTCATGACTTAATATATTTCTTAGAGATTTGTAATGATTAGATATAGCTGCATACTGGCTCACAGCCCGGTGTGAGTGCAGCTCTTTCGGGCATAACCTCTGTGTTATGTGTTGTACCACAGCACAATAGAGCTATAACCATGTGTGCTGGTCTGACCTGCGGTTTCGGTGTCGGTGGTCTCCCTGCTCTCGGCCGGATCTCCATGGCGACCCGCCCCAGACACAGGCGAGGACAGAGTCGAGGGCTCGGATCCATTAGCCTCCGAGTCGTCTTTGGGCTGTAACAGAGCAAATGATTGTCATAATGTAATAAGATTATATAGAAATGGACAAAAAAGAAGGCTTTCAATGTATCCAGTCATATTGCAACACATATTATGCACTCACATAAAGAAATTATATTGTCAGCATCTGTTCTGTTACTTTTATCACAGTTACAGCTGCTGATCATATACACTGTACACTGTGGTACTTACATTTGTTTCCCACTCATACAACAATTAATATATTATGTTTATTATGTTTCTTCATATATTCTGGAGTGTGTGTGGAGAGGGAGGCTGGGGCTTCCCTGCTTAGTCTGACGCCTCCACAACTAGGCCCCAGATAAAGTAGAAGGAAATGGATGGATGTTTATTCAGTAACTCAAAACACAAGAGAAAAGGATGGAATAAATAATGAGTTCACATTTTAGCATCAGGGGCAGTTTGCTTTTACACAGAGATACTTGTTTAGCAAGTGAACTAACAGGGTAAAGTGTTCATTTAGCATTTGTAACTTTTAGAATATATTGTCATATCTTACTGAACCCGTTTCTACATAGGTACAGGCCTGAGGAGGGCAGCACAGGTGCACCTGACTCTGAGTGTCCCACATGAGCCCCTGAACTGTACCTGCAGCAGGAGCTCCCTGAGGCGGCGTAGCTGTGACTCCAGCTGCTTGTTGTGGTCCTCCAGGATCTGCATGCGTGTCTCCAGACGGCTCTTGTGTTGGCGCAGAACTCGGGCCTCGGCGAGCAGCTCCTCGTCCTGAGCTCCCCCAGTGGGAGAGCCCAGACCCCCCTCCCCCGCCTCTGTCAGCATGGGCACCGACGCTGCCTCCTCGTGCTTCCACTTCAGCCGCCTGTACTCGCCCTGCAGCACCCTGGCAGTGAGAGAGAGACAGTAAGCTTATCGACATCACTGCACACATTCAATTTCAGGGAAAGTTACAACTTTTTATTAACTTTGAAAACTTAACAGTATTCAGCCAAACTTCAGGATGATTTCCTCTTGGCAAAGCAGAGGTATTGCTCATGTTATGACCAGAGAAAATATTAGAGATCTGATTAGTTTGTAGAAGATACAATTTTAGCTTGGAACCTTTCTGACAGTACACAGCAGGTTATATATTTTATTGCATTGTTTAATATTTAATGGAAACATGATTAGTCTAGTCAAACAGAGCAGCAGGAAGCTAATGATACACCACGGTGGCACGCAGAGTCCTTGTTTGTTTAGTCTGCTATATCAGTGTTACGTGTGTGTGAGTACATCTGCCTGGGCCGAGGATTATTTTCCCCCTAACTCTGGTATAGAATAAATTTGATTACTCCTCAGATTACACGCCAACACTAGACACTATTGCTGTTATATTGAATGATGAAAGATGCGCCGTCAAGAACAACTGCAGGTCAAGGTCTTAAGCACCTAAAGGGCACCGAGCATGACTGTGTGCGCCTGGAAAATGTCACTAATAAAAAGAAGATTTAATTTTACATCATGAATCATTCGCTAAAGGTTGCCTCTGGTTACCAATTAAATCAGATGGGGAACTGAATGTGCTTCGTTTACAGAGAAGCTCCACAAAAGCAGTCCAGATGTAATGTAGCCTATGCACTCCTGTTTTAAAGAATGAGTTTATACTTGTGAGTCAGTGTCAGAATGTTTTTGCGCTTTCAAACAGCAGTACGTTTGATATTTTCTGTCCTTTTTTGTAGTTATATGATAAAATGTGAGTGTATTTTGCATATGTAACCATGCAGCATTTGTTACTAAAACTAGGTCTCTTGTCTGGAAGCGCTAACTTGAGTATCCTCCCACCCGTCTGGCTCCATGACTTGATGAGCTGTCCCTGTGATGTGCTCGTTCCTAATCCGATCCATCCTCGTCACTCATAAGGGGATCCACAGCAGTGCTCTGAGCCCCGCGTCATATCTGTCACACTCCGGAGCAATATCTATGCTAAGAGAACAGTGGTGGAAATGTCCTATGTAAATATACTGAGCAAACATCTTCATCAGTCTAATGTACTTCCACAAATCCCACAAATCCTTTTTCGAATCAGCAAAAAGCTCTGTGAAAAATGAAGCCGCCGAAGCAGTTTTAAGTGCACAAAATAAGCATGTGTATTTGTCAGCGAGGAGAGGGTCATTTTTTTTGTCGTCTCTGTTCGATTGTCTTAGTAGACTTAGGTAAATACGCCACTGCTCTTTGTTGCTTCTCTGGCAATGTTCTCCTGACAACAGAGACAGACAGAATAAGTTAAGTCAGAGAACTCATTGGCTTGCTTAAAATGTGCGAGGAACAATGAGACTTTGTTATGGTGATTGCAATTTGCAGTATGTTCAGAGGGTATGGGGTAGATTAGGTAAAACAGACGGCGACGTGCAACCACAGGAGGTGAAGGTCAGCTTTATTTATCAGCATGTTAACACACTCATGCTGTTTGAGAACAATGCTTGACTTACATTCATTTGTGGGAGACTGACGCTAACATTATGTTATTACTTTAAACCTTAACCTATTTTAACCCATATCTGAACTTTAAATCATGTTGATAATATAATAATAGAAGAAGAATATGATTTATAAGAAATCTTAGCCAGAGAAAAGACTTGGTTTGAGAGGAGAGTTAAAGAGGCTATTTTTGTTAGAAAAGACAATCCTTCCTTGGAGAAAAATGGAGGCCTCAGATATTTACATGTCTTCCATTTATAACCCTCTCCACAAACCTAAATCATATCTAAGAAAACATTAGGAACAGCCAGGTCAGCCCCAGAGGTGTGAAAGCGTCCATTATGGGCCTGAATGGTTATGCTAATATGACCCTACACTCAGTGCAAGTTCAATAGGCCTGGCAAACTAACAGAAAGTGGAAGCAAACAGGGTGTTAGTTTCAGAGTAATTTCATTGTAGTTATCTCTTCACTTAAATCAGATATAAGACAGTGTCCTCCAGCATTCTGACCAGAGCTGAAGAAGCAGCAACAGTGAGCTGCAAAAAGTATTCGACCAAATGAACTTTTGCTCATTTGGCAAATGGAATTTGTCCTTTTGCCATTATGAGGATCTGATTTTCATCCCCATTGGAGAGACAGATTTTAGTCGCCCACACATACATCTTAATGGACAGAGCACTTATATGTTACACGAGAACTTGTGCTTTTAGATGAGGGTCAACTGTAGCTTCTGTACAGTGCATATTATTAATGGACTCATGCATGTATGGAACACAACTTGTATTATGTTTCCATACAGTCTCATGACTTTTAATGTTATGTACAATTACATAATTATTAAATAATAATATTTAAATATGATTTCACCAGGAGGATGTTCAGTGTATACCCTTTAAGCCTTATTTGAAACAGTTAGGGTGTGTTCATTTCAGTGGAGGTAACTACTCCCTTCAGACAGATATTTAAGCCAGTCTCTTACCACAGCCCTGTCAGAATTTAATTTTGTTGGTTGGTTGTTGTGGTCGATCTAAACTCTGGAAAGCTACGCATCCTCATGTCCGAACATTCCCCACAGTGGAGAGTTTTAAGTCTGGTCTCCAAACCCACTTTCATTCTCTGGCTTTTAATACTGCATGAGTTGTGTGTCTTTTCTTCACTTGATTGTATTTATTCTATAGCTTTAATGCTTCCTATTTATTGTTCCATTTACTGTTTATTTACGGTTGCGTTCATGTGTCTGTGGCTCTTTGGAAACCATCACTTGGCCTGTTTAAATCCAGGCTCAAAACGTATCTATTCAGACTGGCTTTTAACGCTCAATAATGCAGTGACACATTGCACAAGTTGTTTTATTTCACTGTTTAATGTTTGATTAAATGATTGATTGATATCAGGTTTCTAAAATGTGCTATTTAAAATGTGGATTGTATTGCCATAGAGCTACATGAGCTTTCTTAGCTCCTCACCTGTTCTCATTCTCCAGGCGGGCCAGAGTGCGCTGCAGCTGATCTTTGTCCTGGTGCTCGAGCTGGGCCAGGAGCATGTGCTGACAGGGGGAGTCCGGGTCCAGGGCGGGGCTGGAGTGACGCAGGAGGTACTGGTCTTCATCCCTGAGTCCCCCACACAGGAGACAGCACACTGAGCCACTAGAGCACAGCCACAGCAGCACAGAGCAGGGGGAGGGATGGGGAGGGATGGAGGAGGAGGAAGAGGAGGAGGAGGAGGAGGAGAGCAGTGCATTCAGGCCACCAGCCACCGGGTAAGGAGTTAGAGGAGGTGACGCAATGAGAGGAGACAGGACGGACGGGGCAAAAACACACCACTGCAGCAAGGTCAGGCAATTTATGCAACACTGGAGCAAGCGTGCGTCTTTGCAGTGGACCTGAAAGCTACACTGTACTCCACATACATCACAATCAAAGTATTTTATGTGCCATACTGTAGAACTAAGTGGTAATTCAAGTGGTAACAGCAAAAGTGTTTCTAAACTTCAGATTTACACTAATCCAGACATGTTCTAAGTACTTAAATTTGTTTTGGATTACATTATGACTATAGTTTTTGCCATTCTGCTTGTTGGAATCACTATAAAACAATATATTCTTCATTAACATCATTAACAACTGTTTTAGCTGCTGTAATCCAATTTAATGCACTATTTTCCCCACATATAAACAATAAAAAAAACATGTCCTAAAGTAGAAATTGCTTGTTTAGGGTTGCCAACAACTTGTGAATTCTGCTTGTGGTTCAAGTTAACTCGAATAACACCAAAGCTACATTGGAATTGGTATCACAAAGTCAGGCTCACTATAGACAGGGCATGAATGACTCAAATCTCCAACAGCAGGACGCACAAAGCACAGCGGTCGCTATAGGGTCATGCAGCAGAAACACTTAAAGGCATAAACAGTTTTTAAAGGGGTGGAGGGGGGGGTTAGATTTTCAGACTGATGAAAATGAGCTCAGTGGTGTTGAGATAGTAATTAACAGTCCTCAAAAGGGTTCCTATAAACAGGAGGCTGAACCCATAAATAGGAATGATGCTGAAGACACAGTTTAAGCACATGCATTTGAAAAGCTTTTTAAGGGGGATTTTGGAGCTGTTTGCCAAATAATAAGTATCATCTAGCACGTTTGTAGAGGTATAGCTCTGCCTTACATTTATTCAATTACAGGTGGTTTTACTGCTCAAAAATACCTAAAAAACGGCATTCTGACTGAGTAAAGATGCCTCTCCACTGATCTGACCTGTAATCTGATCTGGTTTGGTCTCCATGAAGACAGAAAAGTTGCCACAGTGTGAAACATTCACAGTGACATCTCCATGAAGAAAAGCATTCAACTCACCAGAAAATTTACACAATGCACCTTTAAAATATAATAGAGATGTAGAAACGCACATTAAAAAAGATAAATTGTAAAACCACTTGATGATGCACATATTTCTATTTAGTTGAAATAATCCTCTGGAGACTCAAAACTCAAAACTTAAATTTCTTTCATAAAACAGTGGATTTCTTTAGTATTTCAGTATCCCACATTGTACGAGCGCTCAAGGCGGTTATGTTTTATTTACCATTCACACAGTGTAATCACAGAGATCCGGTCCCCCTCACACTGGGTCATTTTCATTATATGTCTGATTATTTATGTGATTGAGCAGCCATGCCTCCAAAGTGCAGCGCAACATATTACACATAAACAAAGGGAAACAAATGTGTCAAGAGCAGTGCAGTGTGCATTGAAACAGGCCCACAGAATGCCTTTAATGGTAATGAGGGGGTAGTTATGTGTGGGTGGTCATATACTCACAGACTTTCATCGGGAGAGAGGCTATCAGTGAAGAAGGAGCAATTCTGGCTTTCCATCTCTGCCAGTCTGTAAGTACAAAACAAATGTACGCACATGATTACTGCATATTTATCTAAACAAAGACAATCAAGACACTATGGGGTCAGGGCATTGTTATTACACAAAAGAAAATGGCTTTGTCCAAACAGAAAAGGTTTTTCACCAGAAATAGAAGAAATGACAAATCTAATCTGTACCTAATTAAAAGTGTTGCCATTTCCAAAAGCAACAACAAACAAACAAAGTGAATGTATCCAACTTACAGCTAAACCACCTACTTCAATTTTACCACTAATAGTACTCACACTACTATGGCAACTTCTACTGAAACTTTTAAGTAATTCATTCAATTCAATTCAATTCAATTTATTTTTGTATAGCCCAAAATCATAACAACAGTTATCTTGCCGGGCTTCACAAAATTGTTAAATTAGCGAACAAAGATGACAGAGAATGAAACAGAATAAGAAAAAAATAATAATAATAATTAATTAATAATTCAAAAATACAGAATGTCCAACAACAAGCAGCAAATGGATAATTGTCCCAGCATCTCCTGTACTTAGACCCTCCTTCTTCAGCAAGGAAAAACTCGAAAAAAACCCAGTGGGAAAAAAAATGAGAAACCTCGAGGAGAACCACAGTGGAGGAGAGATCCACTCCCATGGACGGACAGGCATAGATGGCCAGGACGAGTCCACTGCCAATAAGGTTGTAAATCTGTAGACCAAAGCTATTGGCAGAAGGAAACTACTGATCTAACAGGATGAGGACAGATTAATCCAGGACATGAAGGTGGGAGGGGTCCAGGTCCTTGACAATTCATTGAAATGTTATGGTAGTTAGTGTAGCACTCAACAGACTTTAGCTAAGATGGAATCCATGACAGTGGCTGCTAATTTGGAGGTTAAAA
>KN498405.1:0-51744 GCA_000787155.1 Scartelaos histophorus | reverse complement strand
AAGATTAAAAAGAGCATACCTTATATTAGTTGTTATAACAGTTGTATTTGAGTATTACCAGTTGCATTACTCATTGATTACATCTGCTATGAATCACAAAAGGAAAAAAGAACAATTCTGATAAAAAACTAGACAGTCTTACAACATGAGGCAGTAAAACATGTTTATTTGAAAGGTGCTGCTAACCCAGTCCACATTGTGTGTCAGTGAGAGAAAGGGAGCGGGGGGAGGGGGCAGCTGTGGAGCTTTCAGGACCAAGGACAGTGCTTGTGGCTGTGCTCTGACAGTGTGTGGACAGCTGCTCTGCACAGGCTGCTCTGTAAGTGCTTTCACACCACACAAAGAAATGGCATTGGCAAAAACTTCCAACAACTTGTATTAAGCTCACTGCTCACACTGTATGGCATGGAAATCACAGGACGACAGCCCTAAAATCTGGTTTCCATCTGCATGAATCCCAGTTATGTTCTTAAATTCGAGGAATGTCAACAAACTGCATGTTTAGTTTCAGCAGTTTTAGTTTTCTCTGCTTTGCTTTGATAACTGAGGACGGCATTTTAGACAATATTCTATTTATGAAACTGTGGGACATTTGGAAAGTTAATAAGCAAATACATATATACATTATAAAAAAGTAGACTCTAAAAAGTAGGTCTCCCATTTGTCAGCATCGACTGCCTTTTCTTTGCACCATTTGCAGTCTGAGCTGTAACCCACAGTCACTCATTCACTGCCACCAAGTGTATGAAGGTTAATAAAAGAATATGTACCGTATGACTCCACTGCACTTCACTGCAACCATACTTCTTTCAGACAACAGGAACACAGAGATCCATCGTAAATATGATCCAATGGCCCCTGTGTTGCTCCCATATGTACACTAATAAAGTACAGCACAAAAGTACAACACAAAAGTAGTGCCCAATGTCAAGAGATCAGCCTGTGTTTGAATGTCAGAGGTGCAAGAACGGAGCGTCTCTGTGAGTCCACCTCTGAAAGAAGCTGAGGATTTATCTGTGTCTTGTTACTGAGGCCACAAACGCTGACTGCTCGTAATTTACCCGGCGACACTATTCATCAGGAAGCACCACGAGCCGGGACAACAGTAAATGAGGGATAGGGCAGCGGGTAATAGGGAACAAGCAATGGGCGTACATGTGCCGTGTGCATGGATCCAAATGTGAAAGAATGTGAAAGAGTGGAGCTGCAGAATCCTAACAGACTTCTAAGAGGTTTTTTATTATGTGCTCCTCATCTGTCCGCCGTGCCATGTGGAAGCAGGGCCCAAGATAAAAGGGACTGAGTCTCTTTTGCATTGAGAGTAGAGGAGGCGTGGGAGGCAAGGAGGGGAGGAGAGCGAAAGAGGACAGGAGAAAAGAACGATGTTTATTACCCGACAGCAGCAGCACGGACTCTACACCTGTTCATGTAGGAAATGTGCACAAAATGTATTTTATGAATTTCAGATATTTGTAGTTGTACAATGTAAATGTTCATGTTTTTGTGCTGGCAGCTCTTTCAACCTGCTACATCTGAGGAAGCATCAAACCCAACTAAATGACTAAAGCTACTGATGAACAATAGATACAAATGTGATTTAAGATAAGTTTAGGTCAGTTCAAAATAAAAAAGTACATACATTAAATTAGGTTATACTAGGAAAAAGCATAAACTACTGCTAATAACTACTACTGGTATGTGTGTTACTGAGGACGACTTATTTAAATTTGGCCATGAAGATCAAAAAGTTATGACAAAATAGTTCTACAAAAGTGCATTTTCTCTACAGAAGAAAAGCAACAGAAGTAGTTTTGTTCCATTCTATCTTTGAAATGTGTTGAATATAAAACCTCTTATGCAAACTGGCAAGTAAAGAGCTGGGGAGAAAAAGAAAGAAATAGCAAAAGATGATAACAGTTTGTTCTGTATGCTGTTGGAGAAGAGATAAAATGTCCCATTTTCATAACAACTTCGTCTGTGGAGCAGTGCTTACACAAGACAGACGGCACGGCAGAGTCCAAACACTGTGGAGACTCACTCTTTGACAGTGTGAGTTTCATCATGCATTTACTTAACCTGAGGATTATTATTCACCAAGGATACTTATAAAGCATAAAAACTGCAATATGAACGTTGTGATGTAAGAAAAACATCAAGAGGTGAACAAATTGCAAATGTTAAAGAGCCGTTATTACAGTGTGATTTCTGTTCTAATGTTGTTTCCTCATCAGTAACAGACCTGGAACTGTTTTTGTTTCATTCACACATGTTTAACACACAAACCCTGCATATTTAGGCTTCATTTTCTCAAATACATCCTAAAAACATACCCGGAGTTGTGTCATGTTTCATTCACAAATACAAAACACCCTGTTTCACATTGTGATGTGGTAATACAGGAGGTGCTCCACTGTGTTTTAAAACTCCATACACCTTCACTAGGATAATTTGGATGAGTTCAGTCCTAGAACTGCCCCATTTCTACTAAACAAAAAGGTAAAAGGAGCTGCTAACTTGAAAACTTCATGACATCATAAGGCGGAGCATTTTGACCTTTGAGATATAGACTAATAATACAGCGTTACTCAAACATGTGTGAATGAAACAAGACACAAGTCCAGGTCTGTTTTTGACCATGTAACATGACTTAAAACTGTGTATTATAGGAAATTTAAAATGTTATGGTTATGGTGGTAAGTTATTACTGAGCTAAACACTATAAAAACACTTTCAGACTGAATGCTCAACAGCAACAGAAATATTAGTGCAACTTCATTGTGCAACATTTAGCAATTTGTATTGGCTTTAGCAAAAAGATAATCCCCTCGCCCACTTGTGACCTTTTCCTAAAATGAAATCAAAGTCCTTCTTTGTGGATTATCTTTCTGACCATCAAACCAGCAAACTAGAGTGTTAAAAACACACAGAGCAACACAACCACTGAAAGACTTTTTAAATGATTGAGTTTATATGAAAGTACAGCTTTAGTAGCAGTAGAATCTTATTTGACCTTATAACATTCCCTGTCAAACTTTGTTAAGGTCAGCCCAAACCAGTAGATTTCTGTTTCATTAAAATTAAATAAGCCTTCCCCTTGGCACTCTTTTTCATTTATGGTTAATTTTGGCCGTGTCCCCTAGTGCCTACGGTAGTGGTATAAAAACTGGATGAGAAGCAGTGAATAAATTAGGGGGAAAAGATTTTGTGATAAAATGGAAAGTTGGGCATGAATGAAGTCTAAAATACATTTGCAGTTTAGAGACAATAGCAGACTGGGATTTGAGATAAGACAAGGACAAGAACGGAGGAACAATTCTGCCTGGTCTGGTTTGCTCTTGGCTCACTGCACACGGCGGGACTGTTGGCTACGCTGCCGGCGCAGAGGGGGTGTCCAATGTTCCTCTCTGTTTATAACCTGTCAGACAGATACTAACCCACAAGGACAGCTCCCAGGTGAACAACCCGATCTGCACAACCCTAGCAAGCAACAAGCAGCTAGCAACACCCAGCCGCCAGCAGCACAGTCGCCCCATGACCCCACCTGGCACACAGCGCACTCGCCAACAGCAGTACAGCAGCGTTCGCCCAGGCTGGAGTACAGGACCAGAGCCAAATCAATACTTCAATCAACAAGTGGTGGAAGAGCCAGAGGTCGGGCTACCTGGACTTATTACCGAGAGGAAAGGAGAGGAAAGGGGAGTGCGAAAACTTTAGTAATTGCGTGCGGTGTGCGTTCGTGTACCTGCTGGCGTAGTGCTCGATGCGGCTGTGAGTGTCGGCGTGGGGCAGCCGGGGGGACGAGCAGGGCCTGGAGACACAAGAAAGACAACATACAATAACATGGCAGGGAAAAGTAACTGTCTATGAAACCATGGGACCCTAGTCAAATACTGAATCTGCAGTTTCATTTTGTAGTTTGTAGTTAGGCGGTGTTTTTTTACTATACATGCAACCCCTGTTCATCTGCATATGCAACCCCAGCATGTTTTATCTGATGGAACATTCGATCAATATCCATGTGAGTGAGTTCAGCAACACGAGCTGACTTGTTGCTGATCACAAGGAGTTGAAGCAAGAATGAGCTAAAAAAAGTTATAGGATTCAAAAATTCTATAAAGCTCTGACTGTACATAAGGTCAATACAAATAATAATAATGAACACACTCTATTAATTACCACATTTACATGACAAAACTTAATAAAAACAAATCATTCGTCTGTACGACTGACTGGGTTCATGTGACATCCCAACATTATAAACTGCTCATAGTTAAAAGCCGAGGTCGAGGGAAGATTTTATACCAAGATTTACCAAGCACACTTTTTATATTTTTATATTTTTTTTATATTTAAGTATTGAGCAGTAACTTTCCTGAGGCTATCCAGAGCTTATTGGAAAGACTATACAAAACAAAACAGATTTAGATTCAGTTTTATGACCAAGGGTTGACGTATTAAGTTACTATAATGTATATTCTTATATCGTGGAAATCCATAAATATCTCTTAAAAAAATCTTTTGTCTGTTTGTTAAAATAAAATAGGGGTCACTGGGAGGAAAAGGTTAGAAACCATTACCACCATCCCAGATATAGACATATTCAGTGCAATAATCTGTGACTTATTACTTACTAAATCCCCAAATTTAAAGCATAATTTGCCACTTTGAGCATGCCCTTTTATACACTGAAAATATAATTCTCTCTTCTGAACATGCATTGCCAAAATCCACAGTATAAGTCTGTGCCTTCCTGCATACTGATTTGGATGGATCAATTAAAAGTCAAAACATTAACCTTTTGTAGAAGATATGACTTGAAATGTCACTTACACTTACTTACCTCTTTTAAAGCCCTACATTTTTGGTCTCCTGTTTACCCCCTGCATGTTAAAGAGTAGAACCCTCCACAGACAGACGTGTGCATGTATAATGATGCTCTTTGTATGTGGTTCTGCAGTGGCCCTGAGTGCTGTTTGGGACTGATCTCATTGCACTTGTTTTTACCTTTGGGTGAGAATCGCTCATGTGCTCCAAATATTTGCATTCAGACAGTGCACAGTAGAATATCATTATGGAAATCACAGTCAAAGAGATGTCCTTTTGACCCATTTAGCTGAAATAGGTCAGCCACGTGTGATAATGAGCGTGTTTAAGGGGGAGAGGTGTGCAAGTGGGACTCACGTTTCAGAGGACTCGACTTCCAGCACAGACTGCACGGGTAGGTAGCCTCTCTGTGGGTGCTTGGTGAAATACTGCTTTGACCTAAACTTGTTCTTCAGAGTCTTGGCGAAGTCCCTCATCTTCTCCCCTGATGTTGTCTGTCACGCAATTTAGCAGTCCATGGGAGGCAGAAGGCAGGAGACAGAATGCACACACGATTTTAGAATTACTGGAAGCCCTTATGTCATTTTACCTTTTGCAATGAGTTACTGTGTCAATGAAAAGAAAATTTAACTTCAACTTTTGAGAATCATAAGTTTTCAACTGTATTTTTACTTGAATACAAATATTAAATTACTGTTAAAAGTTTGAACATTTTAGATCTTGTATGTAGAAAAGGGTGCCATGGTAAACGTTAGTATGTGAGCCTAGAAGAAGCTGCTGTGTCGTCGCACATAATTATACACAGTGGGATTATGGTAAAAAAGTGGACATCACATAAGAGCCGATGCAGTAGAAAGGTGGCAGGCTGCTGAGTAGATAACTCATCTAGAGCCGCTGATGCCAGGAGCTGTTTGTACTTTTTCCTAAAGCCTCAGATTTGTATTTCGCCAGTGTGCGTTTGGCTTACGGGGGTGTAGTACTCCATGATGGGGTAGTGTAACTTCTTTCCCTTGGTTGTGCGTCCGGTCAGAAAGCAGGTCTGGCAGATGTCCACATTGAATTGCTTGAGACTGCGATACCTGTCCAAATCCACATAAGCAACAGACACAGGTGATGTTAGTCCAGTGTAAGACAAGCTTATGACAGTGGACTCAAGAGTTACAATGCATTTGTCAATCACAGACAGTCTGACAGTGCTGATGTAAGTGGCAGTCCTGCTGTGAAATGGACCTCACCTGAAGCCCTTGATGGGGCACTGTTTGCACACGGAGCACTTGGCCTGGTGCTTGGTGGACTCGGCCGCAGCCACGCGGTGCAGGACGGGCAACCACACCATGGACTGAGGCTCCAGACTCGTCCACTCCAGGAAGTGAGACACCTCAATGGTGGCTTTCCCTGGGGCCTGAACACAGTGCAGTACATCAGAGCCATGTGGAGGCAGCAGCGGGCACATTCAGAGATAGAGGAAATAGATCCACATATATAATAAGGTCAGTACTACTGCTAATTTTAAAGACATAATTACCCGACTGAGACAGCAGACATAGGGCTGCCTATTTGTGCCTGGGCACCTCCATGCTGAGAATTCCAGAAAGTGGGATAAAAGGAAGTAAAGCTAATAAAAGAATGACTTGCCAAGCGCAAAGAATCCTTGATGTGCTAAATTCTCATTAAGTCTGCATCAGAGATGCATTAAGAGGTTGATTTCCCTGGGGCTGCCTCCACTGCTCAAGCAGAGCAGCATAATAAATGTGTGTGTGTGTGTGTGTGCTGCTCACAGCACGGCAGGGCATGTGGAGGTGCTGCGCCTCTGGGGATAAGGAGCTCCTCTCCAGAGCTCAGAGACAGACGGCTCCTCACAGGAGGTCAGATAACAACCTCTCGCTCAACGCACACCTGGACCTGACTGTTCTGCTCACGCTGCTGTGTCCCAAACTGCACTGAGCAGATGGGAGCTTTAAACATCAATAAAAATCTGTGGGATAAACGCTCTGCTATCAAAACACTGCTGTGTGCCCCTCATACTCTAAACTGCGCAACTTTGTGGAATCCAAATGTCTCCACCAAATAAAAGCATAAGCATTTTCTGTGTATTCACTGTTTCCAAAGTTGACTTTGATCTAATAACCTCAGTGAACTGAACCTTTGCCAAGAGAATCATTGGAAGCGTAAGTTTGCAGCTGTACGCTGGTGGAGAGCCAGACTGCAGTGCCAGCAAATGTCAATCATATCTGAGCCAAGTGATAAACGGGCACACGGGTCAGGCCCCAATTCTCACAACATGGATATTTCATCTGCAGCTAAATGCCCTCACATGGAGCAAATGGGTGAAGACATTGATTTAATCAGTCACCGTAGAAACACTGAGCATGGGCCAGAATAAAGTGTGGCTAATTAGGATGTGCTTCAGAAATTAGGGACTTAAACAGATTTAGAGAGGCCAACTTGTGAGAAGTCCTGGTCCAACCTTAACAATCATGATCTGGGGTTTTGTGTATGTTGGTGGATGCAGGTCTCACTGTCTAAAACCCGGCTTCAGCAGCTCAGAACAACTTAAAACTACTTATATAGACGACATTCCAATTAGCCCAGCCCGCAGAGTACCATCGGGTACATGCTTATGCTACTTCCAATTTAACATTGCAGACTTCCGCTGGACTCTACATAAAGTGGGTACAACAAGCATCTACTGGCTCTGATTTATATGCATTAAAAGCAGCACAATGAAATATTCATCTGATGTAATGTCTGCTGCTTTGTAACAATCTGTGCAGTCCCTCTGACTTAGAGCAGAGGACAATGGAGCCCACAGCTGTCACAATCACAAAGACAACGGTGTTTTTTTATTCCTCACTTTTGTCAAATTAAAAAAAAAATACTCACAAGTGTAATTTAAAGTTCAAGTATTTACCTTACTTATATTGGTATTAAAGGGAGTGTTTTAAAGAATATAAAACACTGAATATCTGCATTTAAGTATTTTAATTAAGTATTCTGTTACATGGCCCAACTAGAGTACTGCATTTAGAATACTCACAGCACTTTCACATTGAGTTGCATTAAATTATAATGCAAAAACATGACATGAAACCAGCTTTATGTTACCCAGTTTCATTCTCACTAATGACACCAAATTAAAGAATCATAGTACCACAATACAGTTACTCAAATTAGTATTCTGAATATATTTTTGAGTTTTTTAGTATAAAACTGCATATTAATGACCACAGTCCGTAGGAGATGTCAGGGAGTTTGCTCTCACCACTCTGAAGCAGCTGCGGACACTGGGCTCCACGTTACTGCCCCCAAACGCTGCCACCTCTCCCAGCTGTCGGGGGATCTGGATGGCCTCGTGGAGCAGCATGCTGAGGTGCCGCTGGTCTGTGGTACCACCTGGACAAGCAACCTGACGGAACAAGACTGCAACCAAACCAAGAGAGGAAGAAAATATAGTCACAGTGTAGTTAATAGCTAATACAGTTAATAGTAATAAAATGTGCTCCTAGTGGTTTACACAATGCAGTTATACAGTTGAACCTGGGAAGAAACATCGATCGAGATGCTGGACTTTTGCGCCGCATATGAATTGAACCAAGACTGAACCAGGACTAAAACTGATTGCCAATAGCTTCAGTTTGACATTTAAGTTGTAGGTTATTTTATATTTGTTATTTTTTTATATCTCGCTTTGGGAAAAGTGGGTGGAGGGCGAACCCCAACTACCACACCCACTAAATCTCTGGCTACAAAACAAGAGAATGTTTTATAGACCGGGCATGTCTTTAGATGGTGATACAGGAGCCACTGTGTTTTATTTAGCTACATCAGAATCTGTGCCCTCTAAACAGGCCAAATAACCTGAACTTCATATAGTTTGAAAGAAAGATAATATGAAAAATGAATGTTTCAGTTCTGGATTTATGAATCACAATATACAAGTCTTTTACATTTGAAGTAGCTCGTCAGCAGTGTGTGCAGCTCTGTACTGAGGTGACTGTGTCCTTGGCCAGTTACAATGGCACTAAACTCTTTTAAATAGTGGAAATGACATTATTCATTCAGCACAAACACTCTATTAAGACTCTGGGGCCCCAGCTCATGTGGGCTGTTTATGAAGTTTTGAAAGAGAGATTATTAATACAGCCACGTCTGCCCTGACACATAATTTCAGCTTTTGAAAGTTTCTGGCAAAACGCAATAAACAGCAAATGAAATGTCATTACAGAGTCCTCTCAGTTGTTTCAGTCAAGATAAGGAAACAATTTTGAACAAAAACAAAACATAATGCTAGGGTCATTTTATTTGTTATTTGGAAGGTTGAAACTGTTTTTTCAAATTATTATTCTTTTTTTAAAATAAAAGTTGGTGAATGGGCAGGGAATGGTAAATTATCTCATTCAGTATCAAGACAAATTGTTCTCTGTAGTAAATCATACAATTATTATTTTCTCACCACTCTTAAAGGTGCACTATGTAACTTTTCTGGTAGTGGGTCCTAATCTGCTGTTTCTGTAGATGTTATTGTTTTGCCTGGGAAGTTCCAAAGGAAAATAATCCGTCTTGCCATTTATCAATGACATGGTTTTTATTGAGTAAAAAAACATGCATTCTTACAGGGAGTAAGATATGGTTCAAGACCAACTCGTCATTGTAAAGTCAAATATGTGGTTCTGCCTGGCCAGGTAAGCCAAGAAATATACAAGTGTAATGCCATGCTGTGGAACATTTCAGGCAATGCAATAACATCCCCCTAAAGACAAATTACTGTATGAATAATTGTCAGATATGATACATGTGAGATGCACTGTGGTTTCTTTAAGTGTAATTGCTGCTATATACAGTACAATACATAGATACTAAAATTCCTACTCTATGTTTATGAAGGGTGTTGAAAGGGACTCTGTAATAGGAACCACATACACCTAAGCCCTGAGAAAGCGTTCAGTCTCGCCTCACACACGTCTGAATTGATAACCAATGTGTTATCACAGATGGTGTGCCAGGCATGAGTAAACCTGCCTCAGCTTCTCTGTGTTCCCCTGTATCCCCTATCAAATACAAGCTGCTCACATCAGCTATTGTGGACTCAAAGCTCACTCACCATTTTACCCCAGATGAAAAAGCAGTTTATAAACCATTTCCAAACAGTAAAATCCGATCTCAGCCAGGGTAATGAACGTGGTGACATGATTTATAATAAAAGTCAAATCAGTGCTAGTTAGCTTGCGAAGAGAAAGCCTTAGAGATGTGAACACATGAATTGAGTTTCTGACAAGCAATCCTTTCAAGCCCCCAGTGCACTGTGTATGTACAGAAAGCTTTCTGCATTACAGGACCCAAGTCATTTCCTCCATTAGACTAAGTGGGCGCCTTTATGTTCTGCTGGCATTTACTACGGCTCTGTTTTGCTTCATTGTTGAGGGTTGTGCAGATGCATTAGGGACAAACATCACACTCACATTTGTACTTCTCCTGGACGTCAGCGTTGCACAAGCTCACCAGACCCATCTTGAAACTCAGAACACGCATCTTCCCATTTCGAGGGCTGCAGGAAAGAAAAAATATATATAATTTTGTTTTTTATTTTTCAACAAGAACAACAATATGTAGTAAAGCCAACCAACATTACATTACTCTATAGGTTGCTACATGCAATTAGAAATAGCTTTCCAATGAAGGTAAACCATCAGTATAGCATTTAAAGGTCCTACATTATGCAAAATTGGCTTCTGTGAGCTTTTAGCCATGTTACAATGTTATTACATGATCAAATACCTGCCTGGAGTTGTGCTTTGTTTTATTCAAACATTTGACTAATGCTTTATATCAGACTGTCTACATCCCCAAAGCTCAAAACGCTCTGTTCTACCTTGTGATGTCAGGTAGTTTTCAAGTTAACAGCTGCCGTTTATGTTTTGTTCAGTAATGGGCAATTCCAGGGCTGAAATGGTCCAAATGATTCTGATGACGATGTATGGAGACTTAACCACCTAGGACTCCCAACACATTTTGGATTGTTCAGGCACTTAATAAATAATTTTTGCAAATCATTATTCAATTGTGACTTTATTGTGTTCCATCACAATGATTAAAACATAACATGAATGTTTTATATATCATATGTGGACATAATTTTTCTTGGAAACTACATCAATTAAAAATATAATTCTTTGTTTTTGCAATCATCAGGTCCCAATCAAATCAAATAACTAAGAGAAATCAATAAAGCATGACATGCAAGACTTCAGGTCCTGGGAGACTACAGTGAAGTATTTTGTGTTAGAGAAACACATCACAACTCCAGGTATGTTTGTGGGGAGGAAACAACATTATAACATAGACCATGATATGGGCCCTTTAAGAATGAAGACGGATGGTAATTTATGGTTACACTTTTTCAGGGTTATTCAAAATGCCACCTCAGTCTTGGCATTTCACTTTGCATAAAAATATATGGTAGGCTAAGTACTGAAAACCAGTTAAAGTAGTCTGTAACCATAAACATGTAATTATGACGGGGAAAGTAGCACAGATGGGAGCAGAGGGCTCAAGGACTCTTATCTGTGGTGCAGAAGGAGAGAGGCAGCTGTGGCTACACAAAAAATAATAACTGCAGAGTAGCACTTTGCCAGGCTTGTCAGGCTTGTAAAGTGTAATAAAAATGTAAGCCATTATTGTTATATTACTATTACATGGGTCAGAGCGGCACAGTGCAGGTCAATGGAACTGTGAAATCAGGGCATCAAAGGGCACTACAGGCATTTCACTGAATAGATGCAGTGTACAGTTATTGTTCTAGTTCCCAGATGAACCAGAAATGAGACAAAATAGACACTTACTGCATGACTACATAAACACAGGGACTCACTATGTTGTAAATTAAGGCTATATGAGAGTGCTATTTAGAAATGTATGATGCCTTATCCTTATCAGATTTTTTTTCCAAGTTGGAAAGATGCTAGAAAGGTTCTTGCACAGTTCTTCTCCGTGTTCAGATTTCACAGCTCACATGCCAACAATGAGGGAATAGAAACGCAGTGGCGAGCAGAAGCAGTTGGCAAAAGAGGCTGGCTTATTGAATTAACGTTTGAATCGTTAAGTGGAGAATCATATTCATCTGAGAACATCAGCTCAGTGAAGTATAAAATTGAATCACTGCCTTGGAAAGAAGAAATTCAGAGGTTGCTTGTCAAAACCATAGCCGGGGATACTGGTAAAATATTGCAGATTGGTTTTAAGGCAGGAACATTAGTCAAACTCGAGGGTGGGCCATGGCCAAAAGTGGATTGATGGAGTGTAGAATAAAGTTTTAGTGTCAGCATTTATAACTACAAAGTTAAATAAATGATTTGCTTCATAACACTAGAATATAGTTGGGTACTTCTTACTGAAGGAACTTTCAATTGGGTTACATCCTGGACAATAGTCAGTTAATTACTGCATTCACACAGACAGACAACAATTCAATGTCATATTCGTTCACTAAAGCTATTTGAGTGAACACGTTTCACAGCACATAAACAACCCATTCAGTTATTATAGCGAGAGGCACAGCAATCAAATCCACGATCTATTGGACACATAATCAGAACAACTGCAATGTCAAAATGCCAAATAGAAAATCAGTTCAGCAAAGTGTTTTAATTATATTGAATTCTTGACTAACAGGAACTCATCATGTACCTTTTATTTACTATTACAAATTATGAACACACATATATAAACCTCTGTAATATCTGCGTTTGGAGTATTTCGAGATTTTTTAGTATGTAGGCAAAAAATGTATCCATAAATAATTATTGAGTCTTATATTCAGAGCAGTCGAAAAGCACAGATCTATTGCATCATTGCTTCACAGCTAGAATCATAATAAACTACAGCATATGTGACAGCTTTACAGCACTACTCCTTTCTCCCCATGAGCAGGGACCACATCCTGTCAGCACCTTTTACACACTTTCTGCAGTGCTCCGAGTGCCATCTTTAATATGCACCCCACCACATCATCCCAGGAGACACGTCACTCCTGCAGCAATCTTACTATATACGCACCATCGTCTATATGCACACACAAACAATAATATGGACTGAGCTCATACCGTCATAAATAAACCAAAATGGCCACTCGAATAATCCTCATTCTTATTCACCGCTCATGTTTATTGGAAGACAAAAAGCAATTATAGAAATTTATGCAGAGGATAAAGTCCGTGATTGTCTCTCATTAGCAGCCAGTGGTTAAGAGGCAGCTAGCTATTAAATAGGAAGAGTGGGGTGACTCTTGTGGTTTGCAGTGCCAGAGCCCCACACACTCTCCTGGGATGGGACCACACAGTCAATCAAAGCGAGCAGAGAGTGGGAGACTAGCCTAGCATGAGCCCGCAATGTAGCAAGAAGAATAAAACTGGCATTCGGCCTGAACATTTGTTAAGTAGCTTTGGGTGTTTTCTCAGAGTGGTGGTAGTCTACTGAGAGGGAACTGTGGATGAATGTTACGGAATCAATGTCTTGCCAGAAACAACAATTATAAAAGTTGACAAACTGCAGCAAACTGTGTAATTCAGAAAGCTGCCATTGATTGTAAAGGTCATACAGTACAAATCATTAAAAACTGGTCTAACAAAAAGGATCGTTGAGAAAACTGACTACGAGAAGAATATAAGGATAGGATTTTATTGGCAATAGTTCTAATGGTGATTCATTCTTACTGACAAAAATATTGCACAAAAAGTTCCATTTATGTTAGAATTTGGTGTTATGGTTGTCAAAACGATTATCCAATCAGAAAACAGAATGAGCCTCATGAGTCCTTCATTTGAGTTGCCAGTTTCCGTGCTGAAATCCAGTTAGTTTAAACCTAAAATGCCTCTCTGATCTGCACCTGCAGCCAGTCATGAATCCATGAAGTTCCTTTAGCAAAAACCTACAGACTGTACAGAATCTTTAAAGTAAGATCACTTCCTTGGAGCTAATCCAGTGGTTTGAAATAACAAAGCCCTTTCAGTTTCTAACACTTTTCCACCTGCTGTGTTCCCCTCCTCCCATGTGACATATTTTATTAGTTAACATGGCTCTAATACAGTTAAATAATTTAATGTATGCAAATGACAAATAATCCCTGGCTACATGGTGTTGGAGTGCTGGGCTGTGCAGGAGTGGGAGGTATTTGTCAGGAGCGTAGCATTAAAGACAGTGAAGAAGTGCACTTACGACAGCCAGGCCTGTGCTGTGAAGTATAATGTCCTCAGAAGACGGCCTAACATCCAACAATCTCATTTAGAACAAGGAGAGCAGGGAACATAATCCTCACAAAGCTGATGTTACACTTATATGTCCTGATGTGTCTATGCACTCTTTATTTTTCCTCGTTTTATCTCCACTACCGTACTTTTATATACATATGTATTTGGCAGCATGTCACATGATGAGAAGAGAAAGATTCCAAACAAACATTTAGTTCTGCTTGAGAATAAAGTAAATGGTCACGGTTACATTTTTATACAGCGCTTTCCCTTTTCACATACACATTCATACACCGATGTACATAGATAGTGGGGGCGAGACAAAGCAACAACATTCATGGGAGCAGGATTCAAACCACCAACCTTTGGACCTGAGCTACTGAGGTACTGGTGGATCTAGCTGACAACCTGTGATTCTTAGTCATCTTTTGGCTGCAGGACACATAATGAAGCACTTACTTATGAGACTAAAGCAGACTCTGAGATCTCCAGCCACTGTTATTTATTGAATGCTTTGTTCTTTTTTAATGACTTGCCGCCAAGATACTTTTTTGTTGAAATTCACAAGCTCCTTTGACGACTATATGAAAATATGAATCCATTCCAACAAGCCTTGATGAATTATGAAATAAAAAGGAGTTTAAAGTTTATTATTTGTAGAATAATTTGTGACAGGTACCATGCTGCCAGCCCTGGCCTGGCAACATAGCTGCTTCAAACTGAAAGACTTTTGTTCACATGGACTAATCAGCATTTACAGAGACTTCAAACAACAAATAACTTCCTGAAGCATGTTTCTCACAAACCAAATCAATGAATGGTTTGACATTCACATGCATAAACAAAGGCTGATATAAGAAAAGCTTCTTAGCAAGTACCTAACGTTGTATCACAAAGACCAACAGACAATAGGAGTGGTTCAAGGATGATGCTGATAACCATAATGCTAATGCTGAATGATGTGCAAGTTTAACATTAAAGTTTAACATTAAATAACTCTTGGACTCTCACTAAGGCATGAGAAGTCCTAGAGTTATTCTGCAAAACACATTTACATATCCAACAACACCACTGACACTTCCTTTATAGAGTATTATCAGCATGCTCGGCGCCCCCACCTGTCATAGACGTTGAGCAGCCAGTTGAGGCACATGTCCACACACAGGGGTATGTTGACCATGACAGAGCGCTCCTCCTCCAGCCGCTCGTACAGCGCGGTGAGGCCGTGGATCACCTCCACCACGTCCATCACATGGTCAGGCTGCTGCAGCTCCTGCTCCCTGAACACCTCGGACAGACTGCTCAGGGAAACCAGGTCCACTGTCACAGATATCAAGAGAAATGCAACTGAAACATGGAAACACAGTTATCACAATAAACTGAGAGAGGAATTCTCAGAGCTACAATAAGAACCCAGTAGAGTTTTATAAAGGTAAATTGTGAATTACAGTCATGAAGGTGGTAACAGAACATTTCAAGGTAATGTCTATTTATTTCAGTTCTCTTTATTTGCATTCTTTTCCCAAGTGTGAGCAGAATAAAACAGAATTATTGAAATGAAGAAAATGGAAGTTACCAAGAATTCCCACAAAGCACTAAAACGCTAAATGTGTGTGTCACTATTTACAACAAACATTTACATATTTAACTATTTCTTACGTGCATAATTTCATCTTATTTTTGTTGCATCACTCAAAACATTATCAAACAGTGCAGTGCAGGAAAGATGAGCCTACATATTATGTGTGATATGGTTACTATGCCTACAACATAGAGTGCATAGAGTATAGCATAGTAAGCTACAGTCCTGAATGTGCTTATTCTTGCAGCCCTCTTCATTCACCTGAGCATTAGTATGATCTTTTGACCCCACGATGACTAGACTCTATGAAATATTATTTGACCAATAGAACATAAAGTGCTCCCATCCAGTCAGAATAATTTAAGAGCTGCCACAACATAAAGGACTATTTCAACCTAATTGTGCAGCACTAGTCATAATAAACCCATTTACTTTATTGCTCATAGATTAATTTCATAGAGCGCAGAAATTGGGCCTTTAAGTATCTTATATACAGCTAGCTAACCCGCAGAAGCTTGAAAGCATTTCTCTGGTTTCATAGACGATCTCCCACTTAGTAAGACAAACGCCCAACTATACGGAGCAGGATCCCTCACCTCCACCAGAGGAGCACGGCCGGCTGAGCTCCCCACTCCCTCTCTCCCCCACTTAAGCAGCGACCGCATGATTCAAGAGCAGTGACACAAATCTGATTTCAGCAAAACTAATTTGATGCCCATCCCTGGTAGTGCTTCTAAAAGCCCCACGCCAGGTATAATTGGATAGTGCGATAATAAGGCAGAGAGATAAGGCCAGTATTCTCCACGCAGGAAAGGAACCATAGTATAATGTACTTTTTACTGGCTTTCACGCGACACTGCTCAATCATTCATAGACCAGAGAGTACTGCAGTTATCATGGCAATTAAATACTCTGGTGGTATCAGTCGGAGTAGAAAACATGGGGAAGAGATAAGAGAATACACAAGAGAAACAGCAAGCACCAATGGGATTTTAAATGCACCATATTAGAAGTTTGATGGTGTGGTCTTGTTATTTTGCTTATGTGCCGGTGCAGTTGTAGCCTTGGCAAAACAGAGTTCATTAAAGTGGAGTTATGATTATACATTCATGTGTTGAGATACAAAGCAGGGGAAAAGGTTGAAGAACAAAGAAAAGCCACGCAATAGGATGCAACACCGAGCACTTGCAATGGTAAACTGGACTATTCGGAGTCAGTAGCTGTTAAAATGATAAGTGAAATGAGAAGTCCCAGTGGCATTACAGCTCGGAAAAGGCTGCATCAAAACCAAACAATGAATTAGTTTGTTCTCTATCGCTGTGTGGATAATTTATTTTTAATTTCATCTTTGGGAGAACGTAAGAGAGTGAAATCTGTCAGTTAGGGAGTGGTCCGTGGTCGAAAAGGTTTAAAGTGTAGTCGATAATGTTTTTGGAATCGAGACATTTCAGTTGCCTTCAGTTTCAGATTGATAACGGCTTCTGGATGGCAATTTTAAAAAACTGCCAAATGACTACCTTAGAAACTTTTTTATACCAGTGACAACAAGACGAAAACATCTATCTCTCTCACAATGTTATTTCAGTTTATTATTTGCACATCCCAAGACCAAAGAGAAATGAACAGAGATGTGCAGCAGGGTGGTAATAAAAAAAATCTACTTTATTTAAGCACCTAATGTAGATATTATGAGAAATATGCAACGCTGAACTGATTTTGGCTGCCTTTTGCTTTATCGATAACTTTGATTAGCACAGGCTTTTAGCAGATGGCTATATAAAGATTGTATAGTGGTCAGATCATATTCCCAAAGTAGGCCTGGTCATAATGGATCCATTCTGATAACATTAGATATTGCAGTGAGGGGGAAGTGTAGCAGTATTGAAATCCAGTACGCACGTCTCAGCACTTTCTGCACCCGCCGCAGCTTCATGGCCGTCCTGTATGCCGAGAACTTGATGTTGTTCAGATCCGCTAATGGAAGGAGAGAGATAAGAGATTAGAGCAAATGAACTGATGAGGGAAAACAAAGCAATCCCTCACATCCGCTCCCCGATGCCATCGAGGAATATACTGTACTGTTTATCACGCTATCCAAGACACTAATTGCACTCGATCTCATATCTGCGTACAGTCGTATCATGACTTGGGGAGAAGTTAGAGGTAGATCTACTTAGTTTGTTGTTGAATTTATGGCCACATCGTGCTTTGTTACACAAATAAGAAAAACCACATGCTCACACTTTGATGTTGTTAACCAGCTGGTCGGCTATTTTAACAGGCTTTATGCATAGTGCCTGGCAGCCTCACTGTTAGCGTCACTACTTCCTGTCCAGTTTTTATCTCCAGGCTAAAATTAATATATCTTTAAAGATATGGCAGTGAACAGGGAGCTGTGGGTGGATGTCACTGATAACATGTTAACAGTTAACAAATGAGCACTTCAGAAGAGGACACTTGTGTTTAGAAAAGGAGATGTTTGTGTCTCAATGGGGGGGACATGCCCTCCTGTGACCGAAAAAACATGCAGGAGGAATTTCTAAATGAGTCCAAAATGTCCAGGATTTTCATCACTTGACAGCTTTATCTTTAGTATCTTTAAAGTGTATTTATCTTAGTTTTGGTGGCAATCTTTACTCATCTGATCAGATACGACCATGGATCTACAATAAGATCTTATTATACTCCCATGGACACGATCACCGGTGCTGCTTCTGCACTGTGCACCTGAACTTCACCTTCACCCTAGTCTCAATGCTAATGCTAATGCTACTTTTGAGGCACAATAAACATCACAACAATGATACAAACTGAAGTATTCTACATATAAAAAGAACTGATAGTTTTTTTTTTTCTTATTAATAATGAATAATCAATAATAATGACACAGTGAGCTAGCTCGCGTGCTGCTGTGCACAAAGCCTATTGTACATCCAGGTGTAGTTCTACAGGAAAGAAACTTAAAAAAAAACCTCTTGGAAGTTGTGGAAGAGGATGAAATACAGTCTCTATGCAGGAAACAGCTTGATTAAATGTTTTTGTGCTCCCCCCCTTTGCAGTGTATATATATCCACTCACCTGAATCCAAAACGTCACATTTAACTAATATACGCAGCTGACAACTTTTTCTTACACATTTATTTGCTAGATTCACTCAACTAATCAACTCTGCTTCACAGGGCACATTTACATGGCCAAAACTGTCTGATCATTTCAGTAATAAAATAATCCAACAACAAACTAAACCTGATAATCTAAAACACAGTGTGACATGTTTTCCATTAATGAGGGGATTTTAGTGTAACAGTGGAATATGAAAATCAAAGTATCATTTCTACACTGATTTTATTTTGTTTTGTCTTTGCTACATTAAAGCTGCATTCTGGTGTAGGGTTCAAATACTTTTCCCCATGGAAATGTTACTGTTTGGAATGTTTTACAGTATTGTATTAAAACTGTAACTTCATGGAGACTAAACCAGACCAAGTTACTTGTCAGATCTGTGGAGAGGCGACCTTGCACACAGTCAGAATCCCTGTTTTTCTAGGTATTTTTGAGCAGTAAAACCACATGTAATTAAATAAATCTAAGGTAGAGCTGTTTAATGTCATACTGTGGAACATTCCAGGCAGAGCAAAGAAGTGATGAACCCCCAACCAAAAAGTTACATAGTGCACTTTTAATTTGCCTTGTTGATGTATTATCCTTGTTTACTCGGGAAATCATATTACTCACATGAGATTTTTATTTATTTATTATTTTTTATTTCCATTTTAAATATAACTGCAAGTAACAATGCAGAGGCCTTGCAGCACCAGCAGAACAGGCAAGAGTAGATACGGTAACACATGCACAGGGTGATATTTATAGCGCCCCCCAGAGGTCTCACAAATTTTTGAGGGTATAGAGGGAGGAGTCATGGGTCCTGGTCTCAAGTTTGCCAGAGAACAAAGGTCTAAATTAAAAATCCTATCAGTATATTTTATGACTGGTCTGAAGACTGTGTGCTGAGTTTTAAGAAAATTGGACAAAACTTGAGAAAGGAGATACATTTTGAAGGTTTTACATAAAATCCCAAATGGCAGAAAATCCAATATGGCAGAAATATAGGGTGCGTTCAGCTTGGCTTGGCCCAAGGATTCCAGCGACACCTCATTTGCTTAACTGCGTATTGCAAATTGGATAAACGGGTCAATAGTTACAAGCATGAATGCATGTCCAACTTTGACCTGTTAGTGGTGCTAAATATCTTGACCTACTGACCCCAGGAAACTGTCCTGAACGAATGTGCAAAAAAACTTTCTCAACTCTTAGACGAGGAGGAAGAATTCTCTCTAAAACGATGGAGTCCTGCAGCTCCACTGTAAGGCCTTCAGTAACCAGATAATGACTGGATTTTTGGCCTGTGCTTAAACAGCCACTGATAGGAATTTATATTGTTTACCGCACTACTCAGTCCATTAAGTACACGCCTCATTTGCGTACAGTAGCACATCGTTGTACATACAAGTTGTTGGGAGTATAATCAGCTCCCTCGGTCCCCTGCTAGTTTTGGTGTCAGATCAAACTATCACCACAACACATCATGTCGTTTCATCACAATTAATTAAAGGCTAAAAGAAAAAGCAATCAGAGCGCTGGCAAATTGGGCCCCATAGGTTAATGACACCCCTGCTGCAGTCCCCGAGGTGTTCCAAATCCAGGGACAGTAATGAGCCGTGTGACAGGAGCCTCACAGCGAGCGGACAGAGGTTCAACAGGGGCCCAGCGGGGTCTCAATGAGTACGACTATATGAGGACTTTTTAATGGTCTCTTCACTTACCCAGCGCCTGGTACAGTTCTGTCATCTTTGGATGGTCCCAGCATGTTGTCTGGGCTTGGTGGCTGTTAGGAGAAAAACAAAAGAAAAGGCAAAATGAGACAGGAGAACCGTGCGTCACAGAGATCAAGATGAAAAAGGAATTAAATGACCAGGTGAGACAGGTGGAGGAGAGCGCAGGTTTTGGGACGTGAGTAAGCTGGCAACATTTCTAAAATACTTGAGCCTTTAATTGGCTGTTTGTCAAAATGTACAAAGGTTTTCAAAGCCCCTGCAGTAGTGGTCCGTGGGGTATCCTGCCTGTCAACTATTTCAAAGCCTAAACTGAACATGAAACACCCGCGCACAAAAAGGCAAGCTTACAGAAGTTGTTTGTTCAATTACTGCATCAAGTGTTTTGGAAAGCACAAATATGAAGAAGAAGGAAAAAAAAAAGGGAAAAAAATAACAAAAACCCAAAACTGTGTGGCCTTGGAAAAGGGCGAGGAGTTGACTTACTACTGCCACCGTGAGGGCGACGCCATTTATCAGGGCAAACATGATTAACCAGATTCATTTTCAGATGATTAAGGGAGATGAATGATCATGACTGTAAAAATCATGAATAACAAATAATTAATTAAAGGTTCACATAAAGTGGCTAAGTTCAGGTAACACAGTGATAGTTCGGCATCCAGGGCTTTTAATTGTTTGTTAGTTCTTTACTGATCCTAGTATTTTCTTTTCAGTACAGCCCAGTAGAGTCACCCAGTGTTGATGACAAAAAATAATAAAAGGACAAATGAACATCTTTCCTGAGTAGTTATAAAATAGTTTTGATTTAAAGGTCCTATATGAAGCAAAATGACTCATGTGAATGTTAAGACACATTATATGTTATAATGTTTTTTACTTTATCAAAAAATACCTGAAAATGTTTTGTTTGACCCTTTATTATCACTCTGTCTACATCTCCAAAGCTCAAAATACTCTTTTCTACCTTGTGATGTCATATAGTAGTAGTAGTAGTAGTCATATAGTAGTAGTAGTAGTAGTCATATAGTAGTAGTAGTAGTAGTCATATAGTAGTAGTAGTAGTAGTAGTAGTAGTAGTAGTAGTAGTAGTAGTAGTAGTAGTAGTAGTAGTAGTAGTAGTAGTAATAACATTATATGGCTCTTTAAATATGGGCCCTTTAAATAACAGTAATAAACATAAAAACTGCAATACTAATTATACTGTATGAACTGTTTTATTGTCATTGTGCTGTGTGTCGTACTGAAATCAAGTTTGTAATTTTATTTTGAAAAATAGCCTACTAGTTATTTTTTGATTGTATGTTTATAGAACTAGTTTTGCTTTTTCATGCTCACTTTGTTTCTTATACTTACTTGATGTAGTAGGGCACTTTGTTGGGTGAGATGGCACGTTCCCACGGTATCTGCACTGAACCTGTACACAAACACAGATACTGGATCAGAATAAGCATGTCGGGCAAGAAAGGCCTTTGTGCACCAGGTCCCTGACACAGTGTCCAGATAGCAGGTTCATTCAGAGCCTCTTAACAGCGCTACTACAGGCACAGAAAGCCCAGAGAACAGCTCTATTGTGAGGGCCCTCTACAGAGTCTGAGGCTGTTTGGCTTGGACTGATACAGTGCAGGAGGGTAAGGAAGGAAGGGGGAAGGGAGGGGAGATAATGGAGGGAGGGGAAGAGAGGAGGGGAGGAGGGGAGGAGGGCAGACTGCAGTGATGGGGACTCAATACAGCATTAAAGAGGGCATACTGCACATCATCAGTATTATGAGGTTCCAGCGCACTATAAAGGCTGTTCCAAGTACTGTTTGATAAGTTATGCATAGAGTTTGGAGGAAGGGAGTTTGGAGCACTTCAAGGACAAATTGTAAAGAGAAATTTTTTATTTTTTTTCCTTTTTAATCTCAAAACACCAAAACATTTTGTGATCGTCAAAATACGTTTGAAAAGACTACGTGGTCTACACCCACTGCTATGTGCTGTGTGTCGTACTGTCTCAAATATCCCTGGGTACACTTAACAGAAGTACATGAGACAGCCAATATTAGATGTTAAGCAGTAATCAATAACTGCTGCTGAGAGAGGGAGGTGGTTTTGTGCTGGTCTGAAAATTGGACAGAGCGCAGAAGGTGTATGTGAATGTAAAAGCTGACAGTGTGTGTTTATGCATTAGTGCTTGAGCTCCATAAAACAAGCAGGCTGAGAGAAAAACAAAGCCAAAGCCAGACGCTCCTTTGGGGAGCACTAGTCTGAGCTGGCTCTACACTTTGACTGTCTAAGCTCCACTGTGGCCCCTCGGAGCCAGCATGACAACAGTAAAATGCAATGGGGCTGCCGAGGACACAAACACTGCTTAATCAGTATAAAGCGGCCTGGCTAAATCACATTTGTGCGCTGCCTGCTCCCTTCTGTGCAGCCTTTGAAGAGCAGCAGGTACAACGGGGAAAACATGGCACATGTCGAGTTGCTCATAGGAGAGGCTGTCTGCTGTGACAGACTCAAACAATACAAGAATAGTGGTTTATAAACAAAGCATTACCACTTTATTATATTAACACTATTGTAGCCTAAGTAACAGACTAAGTAAGTATTTAAGTTTGTATTTATTAGAGGCTATGGGACTAGAGAGGAGTTTGCAGTCACAGTAATGCAATAACAACTAGCATGCTGCATGTGCACTTTCTGATTCTCTAACAATACACAGCAGACCAATTTTTTATTTTAAGAACTGCTTATACTATTCATCTGTACTGAGACAAGACAAATCTTGCTCAAGTACATGGATAAAACAGGGACAGGCCCTTTAAGTACAAACAGAACAAAACGGGTTCAGTTTGATTTCATCCTTTCTTCATGATTTATTAAGGTGTAGTTATTATAAAGTGTTACCAACAAATCCTATTTATATAAGATCTTACATTTGTGATGTTTACAAATGGTATTTTACATGGCAAAGCAACTCAGCACCTGCTGTATTTTTGTTCAGTGTTCAATATCCCAACTTTTTTCAGACATCAGTGATGAAGAGACACACAAACTCCATCTGTAACTCACATCATCACTCACAAGTCAACTTCTATAGACCTTTTTATAAATACATTTGAAGCCAGCGCTTTGGCACAGCATGGTACAGATTGGGGCAACACAAGGGCGTAGACTTCAAACTGGCAAAAGAAGAACGCTCTTACTGGAGAGGAAGTGCTGCGATCCGGGCCCAAAGTCTCGATGTGCGTCCTGGAGCTGCTTCAGTCGCTCCTCGATGGATCCCTGAAAAGACACACGCAGGGTTAAATCAAAAGGAGTGGTGCCGTTAGCGCGCTGCATCACCAGAGCCCACAATGGAGTCAGGCAGACCTACGACCACCTGCTTCCTCTCTATTACTTAAACGCAGAATATAAATGATGTGCCATTTCCCTCTGCAGCCCCACTGCAGGAATCAGAAAGCCTCTGAAGAACAGTGATGAGGAAGCAGAGACTAAGTTAATACAAAGTCACACATTCAGTTCATATAAGGGCATTGAACTGTTAATGCTGTGGGTGCATCATTAAACATACAGTGACGGTGAATTAACTGAATGGCCCTTATAAGAAGTGACATCATGCTCCTAAAAAGCTGATATCACAGCGCTTTAAAACTGCAAATCATATTTTCTTCTGTAAATACAACATACACTAGTGCTCCATGGGTTTGTGATTTTAATATTTTGCATTAATGCTACGCTAACCTTGCAAAACTCGCAACATTTGAGTTTTCAGCTTGTACAACTCCAAGCTGATCTGAAACAAGGTGCCAAGCGTTAAAAACACAAGTGATGCTACATTATGCTACGTTTAGAAAATCTATCGATGTTCTAATATCAAAGCGAGTCAATCAGCTGCTGTGATTGGCTAAAAGTTGAGATTCTCTCCTCTTCCCAAAACAATATCGATGGGCTCGATTGCAGATTGACAAATGTGTAAAACTCGATTCAGAGTGAAACACATATCAGTCCAGCCTTTGTCAGGTTAAAGTACTGTATATACATTAATGGCTGTTGAGGTTCTGCATATCGTGTGCATGTTGCAGAACTGACTGTAAAAACACTTCGACAGCATTGACCAGTAAAACAGAATAAAACCTTCAAAAGGACGAGTAAATCCTCACACAGGGAGGTCGGGATAGGTTAAGATTTCAATTGTACGAGCAGTGAGCGTCCAGAGTTAGCCTCATTACACTTCTCACACCTCACTGGCCAATTCCCCAAAATAAAAGTGTGATTTAATTGATTTGTATTAATTTAGAACGTTGTAATTGTGCCAGGGAGGACTGTTGCACCATCTATTTGTTGTACAAGCTTCCAAAGCTGCCATAAGGAAGACTAATGACTGAATTATCCTCGGTTGACAAATATTACCAAATCAAATTTAGAAATATGTTCTCATAATAGTGAGGGGAGCCTGGAATCAACAGAGCAGACGACGTTTCTGGGATTTACATTTATCATTTTAATTATGAAACAAACAAAGTCTGCGCACAAATGGAAAGGTTTTTGGACTTGGCTTTGATTTCATATGAAAAGAAATAATAATGACTTACCATGCAGCTAAAATAAATGTCTCTAAACTTTAATTCTAGGAGCACAAGAGCCATAGTAATGAATAAAAGCCCATTTGAGCCATGTGCAAACAGCTGTACAATAATCAAAAGCAGAGAACATGATCAGAGGTTGCAATAAAAGACCCATGTCATATCTCTGTGTAGCAAGGCCATATGGACAAGTACGACCAATTTTGTTAATTTGTAGCAGAGGTTTAGAAATGGCCAATGCGTCATCACAAAACACACAAGGCCCAGGAGGGTTAAACAGAAGAACTATTACTGAAAAAGATACAGGAACAGAAATAAACAAAATGGTTTTATTATACTAACGCAAACACACATGGAGCATCACATGACCTTAAAGCATCAAGTGTCCATGTTGAAAAGTACTTTGAAAAGTACGTTGAAGTCCACTGCAGTAACATGGACCAACATAAACCCAACATAAAGGCGGGTTCTTCTGAGTACGTCAATTATGGTGAGATTTCAAAAGAAGTATTGACGACAGTGTGAGTAGATGCCAAACAATCTAATAGGTTTCTCTTGGAGGACACACCAAACTGATTTGATTTGTTGGAGATCAGAAAAACAAGGTTCACAGCAACACACCACAGCGCTGTATTCAGGGCGCTGATAAAATACAATGGTCACACTTCTGTTGTTGTTCCTATTCTTCAGCTTTGGACACAAAATAGTTTAGTGACAAACAAATTTAAGATTATGTTGAAACCCAAAAAGAGACTTGAATATAAATGTAAGTATAATCTGAACAAACAGAGTTACGTATTTTCCACGGTTTACGGTGTCGTGGTGTTATATTATCACACAACAGACAGGGAGCATAGAATCGACATCAGAGCCAGAGAAGCTCGCCCAGTGCAATGCTGTTTGTAAAGTGACATATGAATGCAGACTGTGCGAAAGCCGAGGGTGAGTATTTGTAGTATTCGAGCACTACAGAGGCTGCAGAAGGAGAAAAGCCTGGGACTAAAGTTAGACACTGTAATATAATGTGTTTGCTCAGTGCAGTCTGCTCCCGTAACAGACATACAGCAGAACAGGCGCAGAAAGTGACAGTCACGGACATTACGATGCACTGAAAAGTCCATATCTCGAAACGGACTAAATTTGCATTAATGTGCAAAGTCACCTCTCGATTAATAAAGTGCATATTTGAACCATAATTACATGTTTCATCTCTTCATATTATTCTAGCAGAAATACAGACAATTTTGTACATTTTTTCCAAGTGGATGTAACTAAAATGTATTTATTTATTTTTTTTCATTTTAATAACTTTTTCCCATTAAAGACAGCGTATAATATTTAGTTTTAAAGTGTTAAATACTGTGGTCCTATATTCTAGCAGAAATACAGACAATTTTGTACATTTTTTCCAAGTGGATGTAACTAAAATGTATTTATTTATTTTTTTTCATTTTAATAACTTTTTCCCATTAAAGACAGCGTATAATATTTAGTTTTAAAGTGTTAAATACTGTGGTCCTATATTCTAGCAGAAATACAGACAATTTTGTACATTTTTTCCAAGTGGATGTAACTAAAATGTATTTATTTATTTTTTTTCATTTTAATAACTTTTTCCCATTAAAGACAGCGTATAATATTTAGTTTTAAAGTGTTAAATACTGTGGTCCTATATTCTAGCAGAAATACAGACAATTTTGTACATTTTTTCCAAGTGGATGTAACTAAAATGTATTTATTTATTTTTTTTCATTTTAATAACTTTTTCCCATTAAAGACAGCGTATAATATTTAGTTTTAAAGTGTTAAATACTATGGTCCTAATATTCTAGCAGAAATATAGAAAATTGTGTACATTTTTTTTTCCAAGTGGATGTAACTAAAATGTATTTATTTATTTTTTTTCATTTTAATAACTTTTTCCCATTGAAGATAGTGTATAATATTTAGTTTTAAAGTGTTAAATACTATGGTCCTAATATTCTAGCAGAAATACAGACAATTTTGTACATTTTTTTCAAGTGGATGTAACTAAAATTTATTTATTTTTTATTTTTTTCATTTTAATAACTTTTTCCCATTAAAGATAGCGTATAATATTTAGTTTTAAAGTGCTAAATACTATGGTCCTAATATCTCATCAACAGTGGATAGAACAGTTGCAGTTTAAGTTGGTGCTGCAGTTGATGCAAAGGGAAGAACATCTGTGATTGTGACAGAAATAGATTTGAGCAGTGGTGCTTTGTATCTGACTTTAAGTGAGGTGGAAGTTACGGCAGACATATCCTCGCTGCCTCCTCCGTGATTGAGTTAAGGTGATTGAGTCGCTCTGTCTGTTAAATGTCAGGATAAAGATTATATTAGTCCACCAAGAAGGATCGCTCTGTGACTGAAATATGCGACGCTCTGCAGAGTTGGCCCGCTGCGCTGCCTTCACTATATATTTGATGTCTGTTGTAACCTACTTTAGACTTCAGTGGTCCATTTATGCAGTTACAAATATGACTATTTTATTTTATTTTCATTTTAATATTACCCTGAAGATGAGAAAGTATTTTATCTGCACAAGAATAAAGCTGGGGTGGTATATTTGCTACGTATTTGCCAATATGCCACAGCTGGTCTCTTGTGAAAGAAAGAAATTAAATATTAGATTATTAAGTTATATTAAGTTTTCATAGTGACCCACACAAATATTATGAATATGTCTCAATAAGGACAAAAGTCTTAGTCACTATTATTTGGCTCATAATTGATATTGGAGAATTATTTCAAACAATTATTTCTACATGGTCAAACTTAACCTAATATAATTGTATGTTATATTTTATGTTATGTTATGTTATATAAATTTGAAAAGTTTGCTCCAGGTTTTGAGGAGATGATGTGCACCGATACTATATAAAAATACAAATATTATAAACACCTTGGCTGTGGATTTTAGAAAATCTCTGCAGTTTGTGCAAAAACAAGGTGTCCATTCTGTGTTTTATCAACATTTGTGCACAATGTTCCTCTAATGTCGCTCCAGTTAAAACTCCAGCTAAATTTGCCCAAGTTTTAAGTGGGCAAACTTCATTACAAACTAAAATCACATACAACACGGATGGTGTGACAGATGTAAGAGTAAAAAACTAAGCCTAATATTACTTTGGAGCTGATGTCATCAACATTCCCTGGGGGTGTGATGCTAACTGTAGGCTCTGCTCTGTCTGAGGCTTTATTAGACTTTCTTTGCTTTATTTCAACACAATCTGACAAGAAAGAATTGGCTTAGTTGGAACCACAAACAGGGAGATGAACTGTGATGTTAAACAAGTCTCTTCGATCACAAGCTACATGGCACTACCCAACTCAACGCAACTCAAACACCTAAACAGGACCATGAACGCTCATTTTGAGGCTCCTGAAATATTGTTTAAACATTTGATGATAATGTCACTATAGAACATGAGTGCAAAGGTGAGGAGACAGAAGAGTCATCAGTCAATCTTTCCTTTTTTTCATCCATCCCAATAGTTTGCAGAACAGAAAGACATCTGTAGACTGTACCTGAAGCACTTTCCACCTGCTGTTGAGATGCTCCAGGGCGCGTGCGTTTTCCATGGACAAATGCACATCAGAAATGGCCAGCTGGTGTGCCAGGTCATTGACGTGCTTCATGCCCTCCTTCACCTGTGTCAGCTCCTCCTTGAACAACTGCACCACAAGATAAACAGTAGACCAACATGCAGGAGAGTGAATGTAAAAAAAAAAAAGAACATTCACTTATCACTTATCACATTCACTTATCTACAGACTCAATATTAATGTCATTCATTATAGTTGTCAGTTGTGTTTTGGGGATAAATTGGCAACATCCATGTATTCACTTCCTGAGTGAAATAAAAAACATATTATAATGGACTTTGTGTTTAAAGGTTATGAGTACAGAAAAAGAATCAAGCTGCTGCGTTTATTATTAAAGTGTCATTATCTTGATTTTAAGGATGTATTTGTGACTAGAAGACTTCTTGATTTGTGACTATACATGAAAAAAATATATAGCTAAGTTACATACTGGAGCCATCCTATTTTCCAAGTCAGTATTAACCTTAAAGGTCAAGCACATTGATAAAAAGTCTGAATTATTGAAAATTGCTATCCAGAACTATTTTATATTTGTAATTGAAAACAAAGCAGGAAGGAGTACTACATTCACAACAAATTGGGAATATTTTAAACCTTATTATGTTATTTTCTGATCCATGTTATAATGTTTCCTCATCAAAAACATACCTGGAGTTGTGTTTTGTTTAACACACAAATCCTGTGTATATAGGCTGAGTTTTTTTAGCAAATGGAAAATGCTGTTCTGTGGTAATACAGGAAGAGTCCACTGTGGTTTAAAAACGCCTTCACAATAATCATTTAAATTATCAGACCTGGAATTACCAACTACCACTCCATGATATTTATTATTTTAGCATTTTGAGCTTTGGAGATGTAGACAGACTAAATCAAATGTATATGAAAGAAAAACTAAACACCAGGTATGTTTATGATGAGGTAACAATATTCTAACACGACCAAAAGCTCACAAGAATCAGTTTTGTGTAATATAGGACTTTTAATTTAAGGATTTCAGATTTCTGGAAAACTACAAATGGCGTCTATAAATAATGCATTGCCATTGAAGTGAATAAGTTGACTATAATTGTGTTTGCCTTAGTTTCATTCTGTTTCCCTGTGCTGAGTAGTTTTTGTGCATCTTGTTATCAGATTTCCGTCAGCATTCCTCTGTCTGGACATGTGGGATACATGAGGACAAGTGACAGGGCAGGGCCTCAGAGCTGCTGGAACATGTGCTGGTGATGACAGGAGTCTAAACATTGACATGATTATAGTGAAGAGCCCTCAGTCCTGTAATGAATGAGACATGTTGTACAATTATATAGAGCAGCAACATCGCACTCCATAATGACTCCACCAATGACCTGCCATTTGTTCAACAGTGTCTATTCACCGAGTCTGCCTCTCATTGTGTCGGATTGAAGCATCTTGTCAAAGTGTGTCACATCAAATATCAATGCCCTGTATACTGAAGTTAGCAAAACAAACACACAAGTGCTATCAAATATTCATATTTTATTTTGAACGTCACTCTTTTGTTGTAAGTTGTTGGTGTGTTGTGGTGTTTGCAAATTCAGCTCACAGCACATGAAGAAATCACAGAAGAAATCACAATAAAATACAGGATATTGTACCTTGGTGGCGTCTATATGGTCCTGTAGAGAGTCGATGAAGAGGTCTCCAACAGGCTCCCATGCATCCCGGACGCCCTCAGCCTGGTCCAGTGCTACAGCCAGCTCTTCCATGGCAGCTTGAATCTGCAGTAATCGTTCCAATGTACGCTCCATGTGTCTGCAAGAGAGTAGGTTTATTTTCTGGAATAGATGAATGATTGTTTATAGAAGTATAATGGAAAACTGCACTGGGAAAGGTCATTAAAAAATCTACTCAAAGACACACTCATCCTGAATATGATTCTCTTAATTTAAACAAAATGCCTCCAGCTCCATCCTTGTTGTGCAGCCTGACTTCTGATCAGTGGCCTGCCATAGGTGTAGTGTACAAATGCACCCCACCAGCTATAAGAAGATGAATATAAATTGCTTAGCAATACTTAGTGCACTGCTGTTTATATAAATATTAAGTAGGAGATAGCAAGAATATATATTGGTACATATTATTCACATTTAATGGGATAATGAGTGTTATAAAGCTTTATTTTATTTTTGTGGCACATTACTACTATTTCACTTTTTCAAATAATAAATTATATCATGTTAATGTGAACCATACTTACTAGTCTACAAAAATATAAGCCATGTGACCAATCCAATGTCTAAATGCAGGTATTTGCATGATGTGCATAGAGGGATAAGCAGTCTCTCATTACTGGCAGACTAAGGGCCCTTGGAAGCCTTTTGCATAGGAGACCACAAAGCTTTGTACAGCAGAGCTACTGATGGATGTCATCTATGAAAGACAATGAAAAATGGTTAGCATGTCTGACCTGTGACGGTCTACGCAGCGCGCTGTCAGCTTCTCCCATAGGTCACTGGCCACGTTCGCCTGCTTCCATACAGATCGACTCACATTGAGAATGCGTCGCCTCGGAGACACTTCTGTAGAAGACAGATGAAAATATACCTACTCATTGAAAATAAATGAGTAAAAGACAGGGCAAGGGCGTCAAACAGGGCTGCAGTAGTCTCCAGATGAGTGAGTGCTGGGCCACGGCAGAGATGTGGGTGGAAGAGACACAGTGCTCTCTTTATTATTGATCTAAACAGATGGTGCTGAGGAGTGGGTGAACTTCACTTAATTGGACCCGACACTTCCTGCTCCCAGTGTAGCACCGCTGTAATAAGTACTAATGGAGCAGGTCACCTGCATGAGGGCTGAGAGAGGGAGCACTGGATCACTTCTCCACACCGGAGAGGACTCTGATATTTTGGCTGGAGCAGCGGTTGGCTGGACAGTGAGGGGTGCAGACCTTTTCCTTCGCTCAGGCTCTCCTCGGGCTCCTGGAACGGGTGCTGGGCCAGAAAGGCCTGGGCCGACTCCAGTACTGAGTAGATGAAGGGCCCGCGGGACTTCACATCCTCCATGAAGGCCTGGCAGACACAGAAGCAAACTTCAGAACAGCAGTGACAACAAGAGCAAACAGTGTCCTGGAGACTACCAGCTGCTTCATTAATAAACAAGTCTGAGTATGTGCACAAGTGCTTACACTGAGCAAACACCACAGAGTGTTCATAAACGTTAACTGCATTGAAAATAGTGCCAGATTAAATCTATGCCATTAGTCAAAGTATAATTTATTTGATTACAAAATTCTTGCAAAATGTCACACTGAGCAATTAAAATTATATGTGACCAGTTTACCTTCTTCTCTGGCGCTGAACCCCAAACTATTAGTGTAATTGGAAAGATAATTGAAAGATTAATGCACGATAAGAACAAATGGGAATGAGTGGAGCAGACTCATTAATCAGAGGATACCTGCTGGTATTGGTTTATGAAAAATAGAGGTCGCCACGGCTGTCGTTTCACAGTGAGAGGGGACCAGGGGTTTACAAGCATTAAACTGGAGCAGGCCCATATTTAAAGGAATGTCAAAGTGGTTAATTACACCTAATAGTTAAACAGTGTTCAAATGATTAAAAGTAAAAATGTGAGAATATTTAATTATGCGTTTTTGTGTGACACAGTTTGTCTTTCTGTGACCTCAATGAAACGCTCATTAAAACACTATCTGGAGCCTGGAGCTGCCGTCAAGTCACATTTTGCTTCAACCAACGTTCTCACAAGACAGCATCATGCCCAAATTGACAGTCAAATTGATAGGAAGCAGCAGAGGCATAAGAAGGGAAGAACACCCACATAGTAGAGTTCAAAGCTGGTTCATCTCAATACACAGGCCACCTATAGATCTCTGACAGTGCACAGAACGGGATGTAACACAGGGATTTCTATGGCTGAGTTAAGAGCCCAGAGCACAACACAAAGACAAATCTACAGGGTGTGATGGTCGGCCGGTCTGTGCTCAAAGACCATCCAATTAACAGGAGACAAAGCAGCAGAGGAGCTCGGTGAACACAGCTCCCTATGTGTAAATCATATAGGTCATGTGTAGTGCAGTGGAGATGTAGTGTGTACAGACACTAGATCAATCATTTTTACTGTAGGCTACTGCTACAACCCAGCTCTTCCACTGTGCTGAACAATAAAGCAAAACAAAGGTAAAAAGAATCATTATGAACAGTGTATGACCTGTGTCATAATCCAGTTACCAATGTTTAAGCTTCTATAAAACTTATTTGAGTCAAAATGGCACAATATAGGACAATCATATTGAAATGACAATGTGAGTAGGCGCCATTATGAAATCACAAAGGCTATTTTGTAAATAAAATATCCACTGTAGACAACAAAATATTCATTCTTCAATTAGAAAATTACTGATAACCCTGCAGTTTTAAGTCTACTACAAACATGTTCTGAAATGCAATGGATTCTTGTATTAGTTTAGAAGTCCATATTTTAGTATTCTCTCTGCAGCGGCCAAACTCGCCCTGTGCAAGGTCTATGGCTATGGCACTATGGCTGCAGTGTGTGTGGCGTCTCAGATGTAAACATGTTCTGAAAGAGTCAAAAATACTGTGTTCCATACTTGTTTATTGACATACTTTATAGCCATCCAAATAATACACAGATGCAGCATAGACGACGGTCAAAAGACTGTAGACCTCCACACTGCCACACCTGTGTGCACCTTTCCTCCCCTTTTATAAGGCAACTAATTACATTAAATTAAAACTAGCACCACACAGTGGCAGGAGGTACAGAGGTGTAATATGGCTCCAACACTCTCAAATACAGAGAACAGAACAGAATCCTATTTGAAATATTCATTTATCCAAAAAAAAAAAAATCTAATTATTATTTTTTTTTATGTTTTATTTTTCTAAAACCCTGTCTGAGGTGATCAAAAGAGAGACATGTCTGAATATGAGTCACTACCAAATGATTATTGCATTGTATTGTATTGTATTGTATTGTATTGTATTATTATTATTTTTTTTAAAGTGGGAGAACATTTTCTTTGTCACAGTTTGTCTGCCTCGTCATGTTTCGTCTGCCTCCTTTGCGAGCAGCGTGACCCAAATAGGCCCGTGTGATGCGTCTCTTATCAGCTCTCCCTTGCAGGTGTGGCTGGCCATGCGAACCTGACAGGTCGATCAGGCGAGCCACACTATGAAGGAGAGATCATGAATCGGGCGCACTCACAATCAGAGCATTTTTCACTTCCCCAGAGACCACACAACAGGAGGGATGAAACAGGCGATGATAGAGACCTGTGGTCCTATTGTAAATCCAAGTGATTCAAAAGCCAGAAGCCACTGGAACAAAAGTTAGTGTCTCAAGTATTGATATTAAACAAGGCATATCTCATTACTTTACCAATATCCTTCAGCGTGTCTTGTATAAATTCATTTGAAAATAATCGTCTTTGTCATGCATAATAACGCAGGAGGTGTAATACCACAGATCTTTCCACTGCTCAAAGTCATTTATTTAGGAAGTCAATCCTCTTATGCTATAAAGAGATTACAGATTCTGACTTGAGTCTACATTACGGCTGGAATTAGCCGACTTGTGTCCTGTCGATGTGTTACCAGGGAAACAGTGTTTTGGTGCATGTTAAAGAGCAGGACTGGAGCTGGGCAGACCTGATAGCACCCAGCAGGTGGAGTCACGCAGGGGGCCCAGGGAGACACCAGCTCACAGCACTAAACAAACATGCTAAACAACAGCAACATTTTTACAGCACTACATTTCCAGAAGAAAACCTGCTTTTCTCCCAACCTCTCATCCTCTCTCCCTTCTTTATTCTCTCCATCCCTCTTTAGCAGCTTCTCTGCCCAAAGAGGAGCTGAGCTGTGGATTTCCTGAGCCAGCTGTCATGTTAAAACTTTAATTCCGGCTAAATTTCACACTCACAAGGCAGGGGCTTTGGGTGAAGGGACATTAAAAGCAGAGGCCTTCAGATCAGATTAAGATATGTTTTGTGTGTGGAATAGAAGAAGCCGGCGGGAGGAGGTGACATCGTTGGCTTAATATGACATGGATATAATGACCCGAGCGATGAGCTTTATGTGGATGTGACCTGCTAACTCTGTCATCTGTGACTTTAGCCTTTTGCATTTGTGGTCAATTCAATTCAAATAACTTTATTTGCCTCTAAAGGGCAATTAAGAGGCACACAGAGTACCAGACACACACACACACACACACCTACGCACACACACACACATCACACACACACACACACACACACACACACACACACACCTACACACGCACACACACACACACGCACGCACACACATCACACACACACACTTGGACATAAGTAATGCAAAATACTACAATTAAAGTGGTGCCTGATGAGCCCTATAGGGGGTCATCACAGCAAATTAATCACAGTGGCTTGTAAACCTTTTTTTTTCTGTTGAGCAATGATTTCTGAAGCTGTGATAAGGGAATACACAGGCTCAGATGAACTCAGAAGTTGTTTTTTTTTTGCGTTTGAGTTCGTGTGGTTATTCAGTAGACCTGGTTTTGTCCTTCATTAGTCCTTAGTTCATTCGTTCACTTCAAATGGAGCTTGTACCGTGAGAGCTGAATATTCTGTGGTGGAGCTGAGGGGTAGATCTCTGTTGCAACATTTACTGTGCATGTCTTCAGCCATTTTCAAATATATTAATAATAACGCTCTCAGTTTTACTTGATGTAGTAGTGATGTGTGAGCTCACAACACCAACCGAGGTGTGTGAATTTTACCAACAGTGGCCCAGATTTTTTTTTTATTCTTTGAATTTTTATTTTATTTTCCTCCCAGCGGGATTTGTTTTCATTTCAGTTTTTCCTCACATGTGAGTCCTACAGTCACACCAAATCCCATCCACTGCTCACTCTCCGTGCTCTCTGCAAAAAGCTCCCTATCACCTCCCTTAACGCATCCTCTGAAACCACACAGACTGCAGCCCCCACTTATCTAAAACTGCAAAAACTACATCAGAATAAATCCACTTACGATCAATTATTCACATTTCTTAAAACGTTCTAATTCTCTATAGAAAACTAAGATGCAATTTCCCCATCTGCTTTGTTGGTGGAAGTTTTAGAGCGGCCGTACACTGGGGAGAGGGGAGGCAGATTATAAAGCAACGCCATGCTAAAAATGGAATCGCAGGCATAAGAGACGAGAGGTGATATTAAATAGCTTGTAAAGAAAACCATCGTGTAGGATTTGGTAAAAAAAAAAAGATGCGGTATATAGGGAACACAGCGTAGATCAAGTGTGACTGCTATAGTTGTACCTTTAATTGGACTGATTTCACACATGACACTTTTTTGTAGCAGTTGGAGGGAAAAGCAGAACAAAAAATAACACATAGTCCCAATACGGGCTGTAAGGGATATGAACTTTCAGCTAAAAAAAATATATAGAGAGAGAGAGAAAAGAAAAGAAAGTTGGCCATAAAGCAATTGCGCATTTGAGTGTTACTTCAGTGTAAGATACCATAGGGAGAATTGCTCTAAGCCTCCTAATTGTCTATTGGTCTGAAATATCTGGGAAGCTGTTTTCTTCTAAGCAGTAATCCAGTTTTAAATGCCAGACTATAAGACACGTATTTGCTTTCTTATGTGCAGTAGAAAGACTTGAGCCTGTTTCTTTAAGGCAAAACAAATGGGATAATCATGGCATAACCCTCACTACAACATATGGACTAAGTAAGGGAGCAGTTTTAGATGAAGCACGTTGATGGAAAATTTCAAACCAAAGAACCAAAACACCACAAACACCAGCACAAACACAAGATAAAATGATGAAGAATGGTGAAATAAGAAGGGATGACTACTTTAAGAGTGGCTTTTAGACTATTTCTGTACTGCGGAAAACAAATGGGACTTTATAAAATTTTTAAAATGGGTACAGTCTCTTTAACAACAGCAGGCAAACGTGAAACTAACAGACATATAAAACTCAACTTTCAACCAGGGCTGCAAGATTAATCACAGTCGAATTAAAATAGCAATTTTAATGGATGAAAAATGGGTCGAAATATCACAATTCAATATTTTTCTACAATTGTGCAGCCCCATTTTCAAACTATTTACAGTATTAAGTTCAGGTCACAAGGCAAAAATTTTCTGTCTAAAACTACAAAAAAATCGTATTTCCTCAAATGTGCAAACGTGCTAATAAGCGGAGGCCTGATGCTAACTGTCAGAGTGGTACATTTTGTGCCTTGGTGATCTAGTAAATCTCTCATTAGTGCCCAATCTCAAAGAAGCCTAAAGCTGCCGTCAAATCAGATTCTGCCTCACAGAACATACGCTGGATTTTATCATGCCCCAAATGGACAACACTGACTAGTTTCATAAATACAAAGGACCCTTAATTAACTCTAATCATTTCTCAGATCCTCATAGGAGACGTGTTTGTGTCGCAGGGTGACAGCTGATTTCTGAATAAATTCTCCTCTTGGGTGTTTTAAAGTTTGATGTTATTAAAATCTCGGTTAAGCAGAATCCATCCGAATGGCAGTTCAAAAATCTTGATGACAAAAACATTGTCCAGAAGAATATCAGTAAAACCTTAGTGGATAAATGAGAGATTATTACAGCTAATTCCAGGCAAAGCAATAACATCTCCAAGGAAAGTGATGGACTTCCAAAAGAAAAGATACAAGATGCTTGATCAGGTTGTGTGCTTAACCTTGATATACAAGTCATTTCTGCTTAGTTCCTACTTATGACTTAGTTATGAATATCACATGTTATGAATATCACATTAATCTGCATGCCCAGTACATTAGCTCTAAGGGGGTCACGTCTGCATCTGTTCTTGATTTGTGAGAATGATGCAAAGTCATATGCCTTTCTGGAAACGTACCCAGGAGGTTACAGGGGTGGATGGCATAGATTGGCAGCATCGCTTCAGTCGTTCTACCCGAGGGCAGATGTGGCTTCAGTAGAATAATGATTCCACCAGGCCCCTTACATCTCTTTCTTTGTATTTCTCTCGCTCTTTTCAATTCAGTAATAAGAAGCTTTCTGTACAGAGGCAAGTTTGGTAGTTCAACAGAATTATGCTTTAACTATGCATACAAAATTAAAATTATTGGCCCATGGCAATACTTTTAAACATTTCCTTCTCTGTGAATTTAAAATGCACTAATATTTTGTGCATGTTATTGGATGGTAGAGGAGGTGCTGTGATCGATAAAGCCTGATGTGGAGAGTCGGTGTGTCCTTCACTCCTCGAGCCCTTGAATGAATCTCAAGGCCAGTCTGAGTCACTGAAGCGTTTCGAGAATTATCTGAAGCAGGAGCAGAGCTACGCAGACTACACTGTCAGCAACTCTTGTCCCCAGTGGCCTTTCACTTTGAGCCACGCTCAGAGACCACATTATCATAATATTCCACCAAAGAGAACAATGTGTGTGCATTATTCATAGTGTTAAGTATAGTGCCCCAAAACTCAAACAGCTCAGATAAAACGCTGAAATAGTTTTGGGGTTTACATTGTCCACGACTGAAACTATCTATGCAGCTGGGGTAGAATGAAGTGGTCATGGTTTGGTTAAATATTTTACTAAACGGCACCTAAGGCAGTTGAGGGTGTTTCAGTTCACTTATAAAACATGCCACACAAATAAAGGTTTGAGTCTCCTGTGGGCCCTTATACAGTATGTAGATGAGCATTAAATAGGAGCTCCTGTACTCCCCTGAGCTGAGCAAAGAGCCCTTAATCAATGTGAGCAGGTGCCGAGTGGCGTGTGCCTGATTCAGTGCTAATTGTTGCTCCCTGGAGGTGTGGAGTGAGCTGCATACGAGATGTGAACCCAGCACGTACCTGGTGGAACTCCCTTTGGTGCTGTACAGCGCCCGCATCACCTCCTATGGGCAGCTGCTCCGACAGCTCCTCGTCTTTGGCCGTCAGCCATTCGATGATCTCCTGGAGTGAGAGCTGCAGCTTCCCGCTATTGTCAGAAAAAGCCTCCAGTCGAACCCTGCCAAGAACAGAGGCACATGCTGTAAGAGGGGACACCAGACCAAGCTGTGAACGCGAGACCAAATTATGATTTTGTGTTTATTTTTAGTATAAGCTTGTATATGAGTGCACTGTATATTTTAACATAAATATTGAAGCTCTCTGGCAAAATTAAGACAAAAGCATGTTAGCATGACAAATGTTAGTGCCATAATTTGAGCACCAAATTAGGGCTGTGTAATTAATCACATTTTAATGTTGGAGATTCAGCTGTTTTCAAGCAGCTTGCATTTTTGTCAGTTTATGTCCAGTATAGTAATATTAAAAAGTGATTTGTATTTGCTTTTGGTTAGACAAAAACTAATAAAAAAAAAAATCACAATCCATTAATATGAGAAAAATGAACATGATTTGTTCTGTCAGTAAGTTCTGCCAGGTGAATGAGTGGAAATAGAGCTGTACACCATTTGTACTCAATGAACTAGAGTAGGCAGGGGACCTTTTTGATTGATCAGTGCTTCCTGGAGTGGAATAGTTCTCAGAACTATGCAGAGCCACAAGGTATGTGCAAATGAAATGACACAACTCCCGGCCTGTATTTGATGAGTGAAAATGAACATAGTAGGAATCTCAGAAAGTCACTCGAGCATAATACAGCTTCTTTGAATTCAGACGGCTGCCTGCAGTCCACGAGTGCCACTGGTCACATGTACAGTGCAGGTGCATATTTAAGAAGAGCCTTGAATGACGGCGGTGAATTCATGTGACAACACCTGTGAGCCAAATTTCAGGTATCCACTGTGGTATCAGTGCACAGCTGGTGCGTGTGGTGTCAGGGCATTCCAGTGTTTCAATTACACAGCAGAAGCTAGCACTCAGATAGCATTTATATTGCATTATGAAAATTACATGGCTCCATTTGAAAAGCAAGACAGCAAGACTGAGCTCGACAAAAAGGCATCAGCACGAGTGACACTTTGAACTGAAGGTTAAGAGCCCCAGAAATGTTCTTTTCTCATCAGTGATTGCTCCAACCAGACGCACAGTTGGTTCAAATGGCAAGGTAATGGTAGGAGTGTGGCTGCTCAAAATATAGATTCAAAAATGTCACTAAATATACTTCATATACTATATTCACTAAATCTCTGTGCATCAGTACATGTGGAAGCCCAGTGTGTGGCACCTCTTGATTGTAGTTTGCAATGCGCTTTATCTGAGGATATCTTTAAGCAGGAAAAGATTGAAAGATAAAAGCACGACTGTTTCAGAAATGATTGGGCTCTTTGTCCATCCACATGCCCAGACCAATGTGCAGCTGACCACGATGTCCCTTGGCCACCAGTTGCCCTCTAAGATGTTGGGGTAATTGGATCACAGAGGAAATGCTTTCTCTGGGTCAGAGTGGAGAAGCCTTTTGTTCTACAACTACAGTAATTGGCAAAAGTGTTACAATAGGGGTGATCTAGCTGTGAATCCACATCATTGTTTCTATGACAGGAACCTTTGCCAGTTTGTCATCTGGCCCTTATGCTTTCCATAGTCTTAGACAAACAGTATTGATCCATAGGGAAATGACTCGGACACCGTAGCTCAAAAATTCAATACAAGACTATTGGATTTCTGATCATGAATAACAAATGGAATAGTTTTATACTCCAAATAATATTAGTAGGAAAAATAGCAACAAATCTACTAAAACAAGATGCTTTTTTGGTGTATTCTTTATGTTGTTGTATTTGTACATGTACAACAAAACCAAATGTAAGTAAAAATAATGTATATGCAACAGGATTACGGTATGTAAATGTATAAGGAAATACAATTGAAATAGAAGCTCTGACATGACATGAGGTTTTCTATTACATAAGGGTGACTTGTGTACAGTTTCATGGAGTATGGTAGGAATATCAACATATTTTACTGTGGGAGTAGAGTAGCTATAGGACCCTGTTGAAGAATAAATCCATCTTTCCTAATAGAGGGCATGAGGGACATGGTCAATGAAGTCTTAAGGCCACCACACACTACGGGACAATTTGCCCCATTTTGGATGCGATTTGCTTCACCCCGAGTTCAAGGAGGCGTGACCCGACTTTGTGTCTTTAAAATAGCAGTAATAAAACAGAGCGTCTGGGGCAGATGGAGTGATGGACACAGAGACGCAAGATACTCAGGAAATAGCGACAAAAGATGTTATTACTCACGTCTTTTAAAGATGCACATTTGCACTCATCCACATTATCCACTGAATGTGTCCTCTGCAAATAATGACTCCCAGTGCACAAAAATAATACTGTTAATCCATTTTGAGGTGTCTCTTTAAAAGTAAAAAGGCAAAAGCGGTTCCTCGTGTGTTTCTGTTTATATCCACACAGCGCGCAGATCGGGGTGAAGCTGCAGATTGGCAGTAGTGGCTCTATCTGAAGTATGTATCTGCAGTATTGCACCACATTTCACAATAGTAATAACACAGTTTTGACTTGCATCTAAGCTAAAAGTGCAGTGCTCTGATCCTTTGAACACCTAAGAGACTCAAAGCGAGTCGTTTTCCTCCAGACAGGAAACTGACATGAAGTGCGCTCACAACTGTGTAGTCTGTGGTACGCAGCCAAATCCAGCTGCAGGGAGCACGTTCTGTCACATGTTTAAAAAGCATTGGAGGCTGAAAAATCCTGCAGTGACGGGTGGCCTTAAGTCAGTGACAATTATTTATTTAATTCAAACTTATACAGATTTTCTCAGAGGAGAAAACGTGAAGAGAGTTATCAAAATATTTAGGACTCTTACAAATGTTTATAATTGACAAAGGACATCAGTGCTTCTGTTTGCATAGTAACAGACTGACATGACTAAATGGTGCTGGCATTTCTTTGCTTGTTCATGCACTGAGATTTACTGTAACACATAAACACATTTTGACTGAATAGAGCCTGATCAGAGCTTTTAAAAGAGCAAGTCCATATTAGTCAGTGTAGTAAATATTGAAGTACTTGTCTAAATTTTATTTGAATTTAAAAGAAATTTAAAACAGCCCCTCAAATAAGTATTCCAATGAAAAAGTAGACTGTACTATAAAAAAACCCATGAAATGAATAAATTTAACCATTGCAATAAAACCCTAATAAAATAAAAATCGTGTCTGTTATAGGTTCTCAAAGTGAAGTGCTTGAACTGATAATAGAAAAAGTGGTATTGGTGCATCCCTGTCTGGCTTTTCACTTATGAAGCTGCAGTTTACCAGTTTACATAATAGTTTTTGTGTGACCTTAATCAGTTTGTCTTTATGATGCAGAGCAGTTTGTCCAGTGTCTCCCATTGTGATAAACATCTCCAGCTCACTCGCACATTATCTTTACCGTTAAAAATATGAGCCGTGCTTTAGTGGAGTTCTAGCAGACTCCCTCAAAGTGCTTGTTTAGTTGCAATTTTTATACTTTTGAACATACACACTTTTTCGGATTCGCAGTCCCACTTGCAGCACTTTCCACATTGTATAGAGAAGCTTTTGATTCACAATAGCACAACCAGACCAGACCTTGGATACAAATGTCCAAGGCTCTCTGTCAGAGAACTGCACTTTAGAGAAAGACCCAACAAAGCTTCAATATCCCACTCTCCAACACAAACGCACACCACAGCGTAGCACCCACACCCTTGTTTCCATTACCCACAATGCCAGAGACAAATAGCGCACTGGCTGCTCTGTAATGGAAACGCCAAGGCATGGAGAGATTGTCCTCGGTCCTCTATGACACAGCAGGAAAGATCTCTTTAAAAGCTGTCAGTAAACACATTGATCTGTATTGATTGATTGGGATCCACAGAGAGACAATTTCCCTTTAAAATTACAACTAGTTACATGAAAGTTGATCTCCAAACTCCATATAATGTAACAGGATCGATTCCTCCCATGAATTTTCAGCTCAACCACACAAGGAGGTTATTTTAGTCACTTTAGCAGGATCAATCACATGATCAATGCTTAAAGATTTTATGGATTAAATTAAATTAAATTACATTAAATTACATGGATTAAATTACATTTATTAAATTACAGGTGATTTTATTGTTAAAAAATACTGAGCAAGGTCTGATTTGGTCTCCATGATGATAGAAATGTTCAGACGAAGGTCAATGATGAATGCAAGGATTAGAAAAGGGAATATTAGGATTATTTTGTGCAGAGTACAGACCTACAGTTGTTTTGAGAACACATGAGAAAAAGTACATATGCCTTAATGTAAATTCTAATGTAAATCAGAATTTAATTCATTTAAATAAGTTTCTCAGGCTAATACAATCAGCTGTATGTTCAAGATTCAAGAATTTATTGTCATTCCTATAATTACCATTAGTAGTACAGTAGAGTATGAATCAGTGCAGTTACCAGTGAATTCTTGTGTACACAGGCGGTAAAAAGGTTTTGAAACACACTTGATCAATCCATTTATTACGTTTTAGATAAGTCAGTGATATATGGACTCAATTGAACTGCCCCACGCCACTGTGACATGTTTGTGTCTGGACGAAGCGTAGCACAAACAGTTCTTGATTGCTGTGCATTTGAGCGTGTGTCCCTATCTCCGGCTGCTCGATATCAGCCAACAGGCTTGATGACAATGCCTCAGAAAATCAATAACAATGTACTAATGGGACACAGTGACTGTGAGTGGTTGCCAGAGCACTTCCTGTTTTTGTCCTTAGCACGGGACACCAAGACAGGGAAAAATATCTATGAGTATCAAGGGAATAGAAAATGATGCAAGATAAAATTGGACTCAAAAGTTTTGCTTTTAAAGGTGAACTATGTAGATTTTTGGAGAAGGATCAACCTGTTTGTCTCCATAGAGAAACAGCATTATACTACCAGGCCAAGTTACAGGTCAGATCTGTGGCGAGGCTCTCTGTAAGTGCATGTTTGGAGCAATTAAACAAGAGTGATTTAATAAACATATATACAAAAGACAGATAAGTGTAATACTGTAGAACATTTGAGGCAAAGAGACGAGCTGGTCGTATATACCCCTGCCAGAAATGTTATAATGCACCTTCAAAGGCTGTCATGTTTTTCCCCCAACACAACATTTAATTTACAAATCTCAATCTTGCTTTCAGTGATCTCTCAGGTAAGACAACCCAACTGGATGCTAATTAAAGCTTCTCTAGTAAATAGCAGAGTCAAGAATGAATCATCCTCCCCAATCAGCCCAAAGATTAAAGGATGACGTTTGGAGTGCAGTTCACTGATTATTTAAAAGGGCTGTACCTGATTTATTCCGTCTACAAAACGTGAAAAACAGAACCTGTGTGTTTTAAGCTGTAGCCGCCCAAATGTATTCATCACTCAGAGTATTCCCAGCGTCCTAATTACTCATCGCCATGAATACTGTGAATACTTTGCAATAAATACTTTGCACAACTTTCAGAGATCAGAGAGGAGTTTGGCAATCGTGGTTATGACAACAACTAGCATATTCACTGCACACTTCCTGATTCTTTGAGGATACAAAACTTTACGACTAGACGAAGACCGTACACTGCACATTTCTCTGATCTGGCCAAAGCTTACATCAGGTTACTCATCTTGTTTTCAGATTTATTATCCACTTAGTTCTGAGGCTGCTTAATTCTAGTCTAGAAGTAGTTTATTTTAAGATAACTTGTCATGTTAAATTATCTGCCCATGCAGCAAGATAATGTCACTACTTTTAAGTCATTTTCTGGTAGATTTAAGTGTTTAAAACTTAAGCTTTTTTCCAGTGTAGAAGCTGTCCGTTTACTTGAGGCGACCAAAAACAAGAATCCAGGAGACTTGATGTAGTTGCATGTGGTTCCTTTAATTCTGATTCAAGCAGATGCAGGTACAGGTCATCATCCAGTGGTCTCCTTAAACACGTCTCTATAGCACAGTGGAAGTGGGTCCCTTAAATACTAATATCTTGGTATGTCTGAAGTTGTTTTACAGCACCTGTTTTCTGTTATACCTGTTTTGCAGCACCTGTTGTTTTACAGCACCCCTTGTTTGACCGCACCTTGTGGTTATCTTATATTTATGCAAAAGACGTTGTTAAGAGTGCCCCAAGTCGATACATATTCTTAACAGATACTCTTCAGTACAACAAGAATGCCAAGAATGCCCCGTCTCTAAACAGATCCGTAACAGGAATGCTCTTCAGAATCCGAGCAGACCACTGACCACACCTTCAATTCATGTGTCAACCATACATTTGCTAGTTTCTTTAACATTACCCCTTTAATATCATTAGCACACAGAGGATACATAAAATAATGAAATTCTACGAAGATATTTCTCACAAGACAATATAAAGAAGTGAACCAAGGGAGTGTGACGTCATGTAGTTTGGATTAATCTTTCGACAAATTTTTCAAAAAAAGCACTGGACAACACTAGACAAAACACTAGGCAAAATAAAAAATAAAAACAGCAGGATCATGTACAGCGGGTTATTATGAACATTTTAAGACCAAAATGACAAGGATCAATGCAGCAGTTACAGAGACAGAGCCGATCATTTTTTCAATATTAAGTCAATTGGAGCCAGAGTCAGTGGAGCTGGAAGAGCCTCCATACTCACTTCAGATTTGCAGTACGGCAGCTATAGCAGGTTAGCTATGTCCATTTATATAGAGATTAAGAGATGCTACGATATATCTGTAGTTTTGCAGACATTGGACAAAAATGTGCACAGCCTCTGCAAGGATGTGGCTGATGAGACCTGTGTGTTTTACATAATACATGTCGGGGTTGTCTGGGTTGCTCACAGGCTTTGATCCCAGGTTGCGTTCTCCTTGTTCTTGCCCTTGCCTGTCAGCCGTGAGGACGCTGTGCAGCTGTCACGAAGTGCACTGAGCCATGTTGACAGAGCAGTGTTTGGTTAAAAGGATACAAATGCTAAAGGTGTCTGTATTTGCACAACTCAGGGGAGAGATGTTGGGAGTGAATCGATGCAAGAGTCAATACACTTTCTGTCTGGATTTGGGCTTAATAAAAAGTTATAGGGTAACATTTGGCATTTAAGTTGTAGTATGTTAAACCACAAAGTAGTATAATTTTCTTTTTGATATTGTGCAAGGAATACATAGAATCTGAGATAGCTGTTGCTTTCTTGTTCAAGACAAGAAACAAATCTGTAATTACAACGTACAGACTGCTGACATTTTAAGGAGGTGGTATTTGACTCGGGGTATTAATTGCTAAGTCACACCTCCTTCAGAGCACTCTCACATTGCAAACATTGTGCGTTGCTCAAATAAAGCTGCTCCACATCACATCCGGTTTGTAAAGCTGTACTGTATTGTTTTGTGCTATGCTTTTGTATATTCATGGAGTATTGTCATGTGGGCTGAGCAATGAACAAAATCTCACAGCTAACGGTGAGGAGGGTTCAAATAGGGCCTGGGAGAGAGCGCCTTTTGATGAGGAAACAGTGTTGTAACATGGTAGAATGCTCCAAAACATTTTTACATAATGCCCCTCTTTCAATATTCTGCAGTATTTGTTTGTGACTAGCCCATTGCTGTTTCTGTGTTTTAGAGGTTACTTGTGACACTTGTGTGTCAATGCTGTGATTTTCACCTGTTTTCACAACAGAGCAGGTGTAGCTACAGATCACGCACAAACTTTGGCAACTTTTGAATGTTCAGAGCAGCATTTATTTTGCAGTGAAGTTGGAATTCAATCGCCTGAGGGAGAGTGGAGTGTCAACCCAAGACACCTGACCTCCTGACCCAGCATGTTGTGCACAAATGAAAGCTTACACTGCCCGTCTCAAATGGCCACAGTAAAAATCTGCTCAGTATCAATAAATGATGTGGTATGAACACAGCAAACTGCACATAGCACAGGGTTTGGGTTCACCAGGCTGTCTTAAGTCACTTTCTGTGTTCGGAGGATCCCCACTGAGGGTCACAAATCACAACACAATGCATGTGGCACTTTCAGGACTATGCAGTCAAGTCGAACTAATACACAGCCTAAAGGGTTTCCTCGACTGCCAACTTTGTAATATTTCAAGGAAATGCCTCTTATTGTCTAGTTGTTTTCAGTAACTGCACATTTAAAAAATGTTTGCAGATCTATAATAGTTTATACCAAGAGACAGATTAGTACAAGACAAGCCCTAGTTTTTAAGTGAATTGTAGCAATAATTTAACTGGCTTAGACTTATCCTTTAAGTGATTAGTGCCCTCTTCTACCTATCCAAATATTACCGGTTTGAACCCGTTTTGTACCAGTGCATGCACAGCACACATTGGCAACCTCTCTTCCATCAGTCTACCTCCAGGGCATCTGAAGTATCTGAGTAGGCAGTGAATGGATATTTGTTAAGGGCTTTGAGTATATTATTATTCACTTATCTCCACCAGAAGTCACCATGCTATTCCTAATTGACCAAAAGCGGTTCTAACCAAATTTAAGCAATGAAATAAAGTGCTCTCCAAATCCATTTCAAAACGTGTTGTAGCTTTAAGAATTAAAATTAGGAACAGCTTCTTGTGCAGGAAGTTAATCCTCTTGTGAGTAAGTGCTATAATTAACCCACTGCGATGAATCACTTTTTCATGTGATACTACAATCTGCCAGTATAGAGGCACATGATGGAGCCACAGTCAGGGGGAGGTCTACGAAACACAGGATGCGGGTTATGTTTTAAGTAATCTCAAAGGAAATATACTATTGAATGACTCACTATATGTTCAAGACTGATTAGCATTTGACAGGTTTTGTGCTTTGTGGTTTAGGGAGGTTATTATAAACTGAAGATGTTTCTAAACCCACCAGCTCTGTTTATGGACCATCACCGCTGTAAAATTACTGTACAATTGTAAAGCAGTTTTATAATTTATATATATATAATGCTCTTTCCTCATCACAAACATGCTTGGACGTGTTTTGTTTCATTCACACATAATAATACACAAGTCCTGCATATTTAGAGTTCTTCTGAAGTGCTCCACTGTGTTTTTAAACGCGATACACCTTAACTAGAATTATTTGGATAAGTTAAGGTAAAATGTAAAATGTTAACATGAAAACTAACACTGCATGACATCACAAAGTGGAAGAAAGCGTTGATTTTGAGCTTTGGAGATGAAGACAAACTAATAATGGTCAAAGATGTGTGAATGAAGCAAAACACAACTATTTTTTTTTTGATGAGGTCACAAGATTTTAATATAATTCAAAGAGTCAATTTTGCACATTATAGGAGCTCTAAATTTGCAGTTTAAACATCTAATTTGTTTAGACTGCAAATTTGAAACCATCCCCATGATATTTTAGAAATATACATATTACTTTACAATCTTTGTTTTAGATATAGGTTTAAAACATCCACTTATCTTGTCCTTTTCCTACAGGGGTTTCCAGTTAACACTCTGCTATAGCACTTTGTGTAAACCAGCTCATCCTCATCCATAAAAACTTTATTTGACCCTATAAAACAAGCCTGAAAATGCCCTCCCTGAAATATAAATGGCCTGCCCTATTCGCCTATTCCTTCACTGGTCAGAAGCCAAGGCACAATTGTTCTCGACTTTTGGAAACCGATCAAGTGGCCGTGAGCTGTATATTCTGAAAGAGCAGCCACATAGGAGATGAAATTCACGCATTGTTCTCAAATCCGAATGGCTCTTTGTTTCTATTTTATGTATGCCCTGTGATACATACCTAAATAAGTGAAGTTGTGCTGCTCTGCAATATTAATGAGTGCATTCCACAGCCAGGTAGAAGACAGTGTTTTTTTGTGTACCGAGTCATTTGTATTTGGAAATTCATGAAGCAGTGGCATAAAACCTAGAAAGAGATGGATTTTACTGCAAACAGGAAAGATTTTTACAAGATTATAACAAATAATTTCTAATTGTTGCAGCAAAATAACATTGCTCAAGTAAAATAGTCAAGTTTGATCTGTGGACTTTGCACCACGGTTGGCAGGTCTAGTCTATTTCATGCAGTTATACAAATATAATCTAAACTATAAGAAAGCTGCAATTATTATAATACTGATTAACTCTAACGACTATGACAAATCTTTTGAGGCTACTTTTTTACATTTCCTGGTACTAATCATGCAACTATTGTGCTACACTTTATTGACAATTTTCATAGATTTATTTTTTTTTGCATGTTTGCTTTTATTTTTCCATCTGAATACCATTATGCAGCGAGGCCAGTGAGCTTAAAGGACCCGTATCTCTCTGACCTTCATACAGTTTTTTTTTTTTAAATAAACAGGACTAATGGACAGCACTGTAATGGATAATGGATTCTAACATAAATGGATACTGTGTGCGAAAAAACCTAAAATTTGATCAAATTAGGCCCTGATGAGCTCACCTGCAGCCACTGTAATAAACAATTTTTGATGGATTTTCACAGAGCAGTAATTTGAAGCTCTTTCTTCGAATTAGTTATTTGTTACACCCTGACTACGGCGGGAATTTTGGGCAAAATAATTTTCCACATCAAACTAATGGCTTTTGATAATGTTTGATATTGTGTGGCAGCTCAAAAGCAAGAATACAAGCACGTGTTTTTCATTTGTTGTATTTGTTTTCTTTCATGAGCTTTGGTTTTGTCTACACACAAAAAAGAATATTGTAAAAGAAAAAAATATATTTGAGAGAGCTTCATGAAAAGGTGACAAGAACTACACAAGTATAAGTAGAGCTGGACGATATGAGGGAAAAAAGCAATGACGATTTTTTTTTTCCTCATATCATCATTTCAAAAACAAATGGCTCCGAGTATCATGAACACGAACAATAGACTTTTAATCAGTGTCAGTAAACACATTGTTCTCCTCCTATTCATGGATTAAAGCTCCTTTATTATGCAAAACTGACTCTTGTGAGCGTTAAGTCATGTCAGAACATTCTTACCTCCTCAGAAACATACCTGGACTTGTGTTTTCTGTCATTTATTCACATGTTTGACTAATCCCTTATTATTAATCTCTAAAACTCAGAATTCTCTGTTCCACCTTGTTCCAGTTTTCAAGTTAACAGCTATGTTTTAGTTTTAATACGAGCAATTTCAGAGTTTAAATTATCCAAATGATTCCAGTGAAGGTGAATGGAGTTTAAAAACACAGTGGAGCACTTTCTGTTTTCCTTTGAGAGAAGAAAAACTAAATATGCAGGGTTTGTGTAAACATTAAAACATAAACATTGTGTGAATAAAACAAAATGCAACAATCTGGGTCCTTTAAGCTTCCAGTAAGAAACATTTTGATGACTTTTCAAACCATAATATATATTTTAAGATAAGATAAGATAACTTTGCTAATTTTTCATCACATTTTTAGCCCATGCATAGTTGACTGCACTGCTGCAGAATATTTCTCTGTTAACGTTGCTGTGACCAACACGCCGGCACACAGAGACTAACATCGACGCCTACAGACCATTCAAAACAATTAACCTCCAGCCTCACAGGTGAAACACAAATGTGCAGTGAATGAGCCTGTGGTGAAAAGCTGTGAAAATACAGGCCTCTCCACAACAAATGCAGCTTTTTCACTTTGCACTAAACCACTATTGAATATCAAAGTGATTTTCAGGCAGCTGCAAGGAAAAGCAATTTGTTTGAGAGTATGAAGATTGATAGCTACAGTTGGCCATATATAAACAGATGCACATTGCACCGTTACCTCTGAGAACGTGGAGTTCAGCCTATGGCCTGATCATTAACATGTAATTAAAATCACAGAGACCGGAGGGAAGTCAAGTGTAACAGGCCCAAGGATACGTAGAGAAAGTAGGGCAAAGATGCACCAAAGGCCAATGTGAAGAGCACAGGTGGGGGCAGAGCTCGGAGGAGGGACGACTCTTAGTGATTATTAAACTTATGTGAAATCAGTGCACACAATGTGGATCTGACAGAAAAAATAAAGTTCAGCTAATGTTTTTTCAACAATAAAGAATTCGAAAATCTGTCAGTTGGAGTTCAGCAGTTTTGAACAGGAAGTCAGAGGATTTGTTTCTAGTGTTAAATTGTTTTAAATCAATATTTAAATTTACAATAAAGAAACATTTACATTAAGGAAATAAATACAGTGGAAAAAAGCATAACAATATATTTGCAAGTTCAAAGAGATGAATTTTGGTTTTCCAGGATTATTTCAAAGTAAAGGTTCATCTTGATCGACCAGTGTATAAAACATATATATGTGAAACAGGGAGAGCTTTGAGCATACACAAAAAGGCACAAAGCAACAATAGGGACAAGAGCAACAAATTAGAACCTCAAATTGGCCATCACAGATCACTGCGGGAGAGACAGACATATCACAGACTGGGAAAGTAGAAAAGTTTTTAGGATGGAGGACAAACAACACAAACGTTGGATTAAAGAGGCTACTGAGATCTGCAAAAGACCCACAGGGATGATCAACTTTTAAGGACCTGGGATGCTGAGAAGTCAGACTGCAGTACAGATGACGCTAGCACAAACATGAATTGCTTATATAATTGCTTATATAAATCTAAAGGCGTTTATTGCGGTGATTCGGCCCTTGAGTCCAGGTGTTTGGTGTGAATGGGCAGAACAGTGGAAGTTTACAAACAAAGAGGCCTGTTGAAGTGAGCTCCCACAGACAGACGCTGGTGTGGGCGCTCGGCTCTGCAGTTATCTAAGACATGCAGCTAATACATTTGTAGCATTCCACAGAACCACCCACAGCTCCCCTTTGGTCCAGTGGAGACAATTAGCAGCCTCTTTCTCTCTATATATATAAAGGATTGTGGCATTAATGAAGACATTGCATTACAGTCCTTGCTGGTATTTAGTAAAAAACTACAACATAATTTTACACTTTGTTAAAGCAAACCCATATGCAAAATGTACTTCAGAGCTTGTAACCATAGTTGTATCCCCATAACCAGCTTGAATTTTTAAATAATCAGTGTAAATCAGTGGGTGGGTGAAAACAGACATTTTATGAGTGCTCAAGTTTTAATCGTAGGACAATATAGGATTACGAAAATCAAAATAGATCAGACTAAGTTAAGACGATTATATTGATTTTTAACTGAAGCGATTATTCAATTCAATTCA
>KN498400.1:316-11995 GCA_000787155.1 Scartelaos histophorus | reverse complement strand
AAATAAAAATAATAAATAAATAATAATTTAAAAAAAAGATCACTGACTAGCCGACTACTAAATTAATCATTAGTTGCAGATACAGTACAGTTACTAGGCCTGGGAATCACAATCCTTCACAATTTGATATGATATGTGGCTCATGATATAATATTATTACGATATGGAGATACTTGTGATTGTCAAAATATTGTACATGACGCCATGTGATTGTTTAAGAACCAAATACATTTTAGTTTTTGTATTTTGTTTTTTTATTTCCTCATTTTAATCATGAATATGGCGAATATGTCAAGTATATTGCATAAGTTTCCTTCAATTAAATAAGCAAAAATAAAGCAGTTGCTAAAAAATACTCTTGTCAATATATAGCGATAAAGTGACTGAGGATAACCATACTGTATCACCAAATCTATTATTACCATATATCAATATTTCAATATTTTTGCACATCTCTAGTATTTACCGCATGTACAAACACACCCATGATGCCCATGTCCCGTCTTATCGTAGGCATCACCACGGTGCTCACCATGACGACGCTCAGCACTATTTCCAGGAAGTCTCTGCCTAAAGTGTCGTACGTGACGGCCATGGATCTGTTTGTGTCCGTGTGCTTCATCTTCACCTTCGCCGCTCTCATGGAGTACGGCACTCTGCACTACTTCACCAGCAACAGGCAGAACAAGAAGGCCAAAGCCAACAACACACAGGTGAGGTACACACAGGAGGTACACACAGGTGAGGTACACACAGGAGGTACACACAGGTGAGGTACACACAGGTGAGGTACACACAGGGGATACACACGGGTGATACACACTGGTGAGGTACACACAGGGGATACACACAGGGGATACGCACAGGGGATACACACAGGGGAGATACACACAGGGGAGGTACACACAGGTGAGGTACACACAGGGGAGGTACACACAGGGGAGGTACACACAGGGGATGTACACACAGGGGAGGTACACACAGGGGAGGTACACACAGGGGAGGTACACACAGGGGAGGTACACACAGGGGAGGTACACACAGGGGAGGTACACACAGGGGAGGTGCACACAGGGGAGGTACACACAGGGGAGGTACACACAGGGGAGGTACACACAGGTGAGATACACACAGGTGAGATACACACAGACAGGGGAGGTACACACGGGAGGTACACACAGGGGATACACACAGATGAGGCTGAGGTACACACAGGTGAGATACACACAGGTGAGGTACACACAGGTGAGATACAAAAAGGTGAGATACAAAAAGGTGAGATACACAGGTGAGATTCACATAGGTAAGATATATACAGATAAGATACACACAGGTGAGATATGGAGCGTGGTTATAAGTTACTGACACACAGGGGAAAATCATGACAAGGACAGGCACTGCATAGGTTTTTTTTTTTCGGTCAATTTGTTTATTGACTTCTTATTATTCACAGAAGTACACGCAGCTGATGAACTAATGCATCTGTAGATTTAAGAGTGCATGGGCATGGAAATTCTTGTATGAATGATATGGTATTTTGAAAGAAATACCTTAAAATAAAACAAACACAGCAACATCGTTAACATGCCCCCATCTGAAACCCAGCACCACTTACTTAAATATGGCAACTGTAAAGTATAAAATATGAAGTCATGATGAGATATGTGAGTTTCTATGTGAAGACATTGTTTATTTCATTCCATATATCTTACTTCATATAGTTAACACATAGAAAAAACACTGAATCAGATGACGTGTCCACACTTTGACTGCTCGTGTCTATGTTTGTTGGCCCTTTTACCCTCTTCCCGTGGGCAGAAGACCTCCAGTCTGGTGAACATCCGGCCGGGCACGTCTCTGCTGCAGATGAACAACATCCTGCCATATGTGGAGGAGGACGACTTCGCCTATGAGTGCCTGGACGGGAAGGACTGCGCCAGCTTCTTCTGCTGCTTTGATGACTGTCGCTCTGGGGCCTGGCGTGAGAACAGGATGCACGTGAGGGTTTCTAAAATCGATTCGTACGCGCGCATTTTCTTCCCCACCGCGTTTGGGCTTTTTAATTTAGTCTATTGGATCGGCTACTTGTATCTATAATATATAACTGCATTTCCTATTGTCTTTTCTTTTGGAGATTGGAATGTTCAAATTTAAATCTTAGATAGAAGACAGGGTTTGAGAAATACTTCGATTTCAAGTTTTGTGAAATTCTGTAATATAGGAAAACTTGTACAAAACCAAGACAATATTTGATATCAGTATTATTTTACACCAAATATTCCCTTAACAGAATAAATAAATAAATAAATACATTTTGTTTTGATACTCAGTGTAAGATATACTATGGCAAAAGTAAGGGTATTTATTGAAATGATCTATTTGGGAATCTGTCGTTGGTCATATGTCTGGTCTTTTTCATGTACGTGGATTGTAAAGAAGAATTTACAGTTTTTTATTCTGATATTTCTTCCCAAATTGTGCACATTTTAGTTTTATTTGAAATCATCAATAGGGATGCACTGATCCAGCTTTTTCAGTTCCAGTACCGATATCAATACTTTGGCTTTAAGTGTCTGTCGATATTAACCGATACCAATGTAGGGGCAAAAATAACACGTATTTCCTTAAAACGCTGTTAACTTATTTATGTAACACAACTGGGTTTCTTGTGTAATTTCATGTCCTTCAAAAAGCATGTCCTTCAAGTGTCTCTTGAACAGCTTTGTATGAATAAAAGTTTAAACATTATGAGACGTTCAAGGATAAACCCAGGATTTTTGCTTAACCGATATTATGGAACTGAAACCCATCCAGCAAAAATGGTCAGTATCGGCACAGATATTCGATACTAGTATCGGTATGGGTGCATCCCTAATCATCAATCAATATAGCTGGTTAAAATGAAATGCTATGATGAAGTCACTATTAACATTGGCACCTAAAGTTTTGTAAAACAACAGTCGTTCAATTATAGAATTACGTCGAAGAATAATGAACCGATTTTATGACACAAAACAAATTTCTTTTTTCCTCTCTGTCATTTCTCATTCAGCTGGCCTTGGATTTATACCAAAGAATCCTCGTGTATTTTGTGCATGTTACAAAACTGTCCAGCTGTTTTCTCATCATTCGGTCCGATACTGTACACGTTTACGCTCAGATCAGTCAGAGGCCGCGAATGTTACAAAAATCGAATAATCTATGCAAACATTGGCATCCACACACAGTACAAAGACAAATATTTCTTGTATATAGTAAAACACTGATAAGAAGTACCAGCTATTCCTCCCAGCAGTTACTATTTGATCATATGAAGTATTTAAATAATACTAGGTTATTGTTCCTTTGCTTAAAGCCTTGGCTCATTTAACATTCGTTCCATTTGTTCTTAGTAAAATTATGTATTAAGTGACAGATTTAGAATAAAAAGATATAGCTGAATAGACAATGAGATAAAAATATACCATTCTAATGTTCTGATGTGTTCATTATGTAGTCTTAAATGTGCTTATCGCATGCGTCCTCCCAAATCAGTCAATTCATAAAATCTAATGCTATAATTTCCTGTTTGAATACATATTTTTTGAGATTTTGTTCGTTCTTACTACTTAATCTGAATATTTCTCAAGATATACCTTTATATAGAGCCTGATAATGGGCAAACCAATCTCAGAGCACTATAAATATCAACTGTATATAATATTATTAGATCTATGTAGCATACACATAGTAGCTGGCTTACTACTACTTACTACGCCAGATAGTGGAAGTTAAGTTACTAAATACTAATGTAATATCAATGCTGTATGCCAGGTTAACCCAACAAGTGCAATTAATATTTTTGTTTTAGCTTTTGTTGAGTTTTTAATTGTTGACATGTTTTTATTTTATTTAATTTTATTTATTTATGACTTTCTGCTGTTGATTGTTTATTTTTGGCTTAAAGGTGCAATACTTTTCTGGTGGAGGATCTGTCCCCCGCTTGTCTCCATGGAGAAGTTGTTGCTTTGCTTTAGATTGTTCCACAGTCTGGCATTTTGCAGGTTATAGGTCAAATCTGTAGAGAGGTGACCCCCGCTTAGAATGATCAATGCATTTTTCAAGGTTTTAAGCAATGAAAACATCTAATTTGTCATTTAATCTTTTCTGGCAAAACTGGTCACATTTCCATGGAAACAAGATAGGAGCGGCCCTCACACCAGAAAAGTGACATAGTGCGCCTTTAAACGCTAAATGACGTCTTTTGAAATGGGGCCCTTTGCCTGTCTCTCCCAGCACAGCCATGTTACAGTGACATTTCTGTATTGTGTCCACCTTGTTATCCATGTATAAGAAGAGCTGAAGCCATTTGCGACTGTGTGCTTCTAATTTAACACACTGTGAGGAAATAAAGCAGCAAGAAGCAGAAAGAAGTCCACTCAGTGTTTTTTATTGTGTGTTTTTTTTTTTAAAGTTAATTTGCATGGTGTCTACTTATGATAGAAATGGATTTATATAAAGCAGCTCATTGGAGTACATAGATCATAACGTCTGCTTTTTAGTTCATAATATGCAGGATTTGCAAACTTTAAATGCCCCATACTGACCAGGAACTGAACCCTAAACTTCTACAGTTATAGATCAACTGACAACGACGCACAAGACATTTTAAAATATAGGCTGTGTTTGCATGTAAAGCAGTCATCTCTAGATGAGCCTTTTTATGTGCTCCAAATAACAGGCAGTTTGGTATAATGACCAGCAGATGGCGCCACAGACAAGAGAAGACGGACTACTGTAAACTGGATCACTCCACTGTGGTTTGCTCACAGCAGAAACAGATAAAGAAGTGTATGGTCAAGGTCAGGTGGAATTTTGGAAAAGGGGCAGTTTCAAACCTTTGCTATGCTCAGTAACAGCTGACACTTATGTACGTGCATGTTTGGTGGGTTTACCTGCATCACTCCTTATGGGTTTAGATGGTTTTCTTATTTGTTTTGAGGAATGTTTTTCAAAAGGAAAAGTGCTTCACAACAAAGTGTTTGAAACATGAAAGAAGAAGCCACAAATTACACTTAAGTGAACTCTTAAAAGAACTACATTATTTACCCAGAAGAAGAAAAATATGTCTTCATATAAAATATGTATGTGTGTTTACATGACTACTCATTCAGACATGGCTCTAATTACACGCCTTTTTATGGGAAATGATGCACAGTCGCAAAGTTACAGTAAAAGACTGTGTGCACGCGCACACACACACACACACACGCATGCACGCACGCACGCACACACACACACACGCACACACACACACACACACACACACACACACACACACACACACACACACACACACACACACACACCATATGTGTCTGGCTGGTTGCTCGGTGCATGTTTTCAGTGATGCTTGGGGACATTCTGTTGATTTGCCTTCATTTACTGGAGTCTGATCCTAACCTTAAATAATGGCTTTATTATTACTTTAACCTAAACTCTAACCTAAATCCATATGAACCCATATCTGAACTTTAATGCTGTTGATCTAATACAGTTTCTTCAATCAATCTGACACTACAGACACAACATTATTTTTAAAACTCGCCACTCGAGGAGAACAAGCTGATATCAATTTTCAAGCCTCTCACATGAAAACTACAAGTCACTTTTTGCAGAACCTAAAACACAAGGATCGACTGTTTGAACAAAGTCACAGTCATTCTGTATGTACCATAATCTGTATAACTGCTTAAATACTGCCACACTGTCACTGAAGCCCACTGACCAGAGACAAAACAGAATGAGCAAATTTGACAGATTAGAAATTAACTGCTAAAAAGCACGACTTGTTCCCTACATGATTGTGTAAGATTGTCCACATCTTTAGAACATGTATCACTCTCAGACCAGCAGAAACAGGGGATACTGGTCATACAGCTCACTCCCTCATACTGCATATCTAAATGTGTTGTAGCATTCTCTGGTATATGAAAAGTTCATAAATCTGATGACTGTGTTTACAGGAATGTGTTACTTTTTGTTTTGCAAGTGAGCAAAAGATTTGACAAATCTACGATGTCCAAAAAGTTTTATAGCATATTGTTACAGAATAAACAAGCAATACAGGAGCCACCAGACTGAAATAGATGCACCGGTCACAGTCACACTGGGTTGCTTCCTGTTGTCCTGTCTCCTGCCAAACTGTCCTCACCTGCCCCGTGCACCTGCCCCATGCACCTGCCACCACTGTGTGTAATACCAGTGTCGTTTCACAAGAGTCCTGTGCGTTACTGATTAGACACAGTGATGTAATAGGACTTGACAGCAACACATGTTTAAAATATTGAAAAAACTGAATGAAAAAATAATGTAATTAAAGTCCCAAGAGAGTTGAAATCCCCAGAACCACACAACTAACGCATTATATATTGAAACACAATACATGTCCTTGAGACCTTTTTATCATTGTTGGTAAAAAAAAAAAAAAAAGTACCCTGGTGAAAAAAGAAATAAAAAAAACAAGTAGACCGTAAAAGGACTTAAATGATTAAATAAAGTGTGTAAAGAGTTGTCCAGGTAGAAGTTTATTTTAGTAAAACACATTTGACAGCTCATCCAGGCTGCTCCTTCTGTTCTGGTCAGAATCCTGTGGACACTGCCTGAAGGAAGGAGCTAACTGCAGTAAAACTCTTCTGAAAATAACACACACTTACTTGTGTACAATTTCTGAGTGTGGGGTCTCATTAATTATAATACATTAATTCCAATACATATGTTATAATCATTCAGGCCCCTTCTTTCACACTTCTGGACCTGTTGTCTCTATTGTTTTATTTGCTTTGATTTAGGTCTGAGGATGGAGTTGTAAATAGGAGATAGATGTCGTCTGTTCATGAATGGATAGTATTTTCTAACAAAAATAGCCTCTTTAACTCCCCACTCAAAGCAATTCTTTTCTCTGGCTGGGATCTGTAGCTCACTGTCCACAAAGGAGTGTCCCGCGGCTTTTAGGTGGAGCTGTACAGCAGACTGAGGTCCAGTATTGTTCTCTCGTCTGCGTTGGTACATCCTCTTGTGAAGCGTCTTGTTCCTCCAGTGTAGCGCTCGCTGCAGCCTTCACTACACTGAATGCAGTAGACCACACTGCTTTGTTTGTGGCTCAGTGATTTGTCCTTTGGGTGGAATTGAAGCAACAATTTGGATGAGCTGTGAAAGTATTCAACCAAAAATAATCTTTTATCCAGTTGACTGAATTTCTCCTTTGCCAATCTTTAACCTCCCAGGATTCACATTTGATGCCTAAACAGCAAAATACAGCCAAGTGTGTACAGCTCCCATTGAAGCCCGTAGGGGGAGCTGTGACCCTGCCGCCGGGAGAAGGGTAGAAGCTGTGCAGAGGAGTCACGAAGCAGGGGGCAGCTGAGGTGAAAGCCCCGCGAGAGGGAAGAGGGAGGGGGGCCATCAGCTGGAGCACCCAATGCACGTGCACGAGTTTATGATCTTATCCAACTTCACGGTCAAATATGTAGAGAAGAGAGGTCTACAAGTATAGCATAGTGTATATACTGTATGCACATGTATTATTCATCTTTAAAAGTGGGTTTAGGACGTACAGTGAGCTAAGTGATCAGGGAATTGTGGATATCTGTATGCATTTTAATGGAGATATATTTAGCTTTTTCCCTGGTATTTAGACTCATTTAAAACGGTCCTGTATGTAGTTCATTATTTTACAGTTTGTCCCTTGCAAACTGACATATTGACTAATAGAAAGAAAAAGAAATGGGCCAATTGATTTCCTGTTCTTGGGCCAGAATTTCATCAACGCAAACACTGAATTCTTATGTAGCCTACGGTGTTTTTTTCTTTTTTTTCTTTTTGTCATTGACTTTATCCTAGGCCAACGAGACAGATTTTACAGCCAAAAAACACAAACGGCCGCAATTATCTAATGGTAGTATAATTTTGTGTTTTCCCCGTGCCCTTGAGGCTAATGGTCTAAAAGCTCATAAAAGACTATTTTGTGTAATATATCTCCTTTAACTTTTTTGGTCTTGATGATGACAAAATTTGACAAACAAAACAAAACGGTAAATTAGCTTCATCCTTTACAGAGGGGCAATAAAGTTTACCTTAATCTCATATGCGTAAATGCGATCTAATGAATAGACTTTTTCTGGGTCTCTAGGCTAGGAATGATTGATGATCCCCTTTTTATGTAATATATTTGTGATTAGTAATGTAAAATATATATCTGTGGGTTATTGTTGGAACATAATGCAGTTTATCATTTATGAAATATCCAAATAAACATTATTATTATCTGTTATTATTATTTTTATGACCTCATTTTTTAGATTCACTATGTAACTTTACTGGTGGAGGGAAGGTGAATGCAAGATATAACGTTACAGACAATGCAAATGGTGGTGGTAACCTCACCTAAAAAAGTTACAAAGTGAATCTAAAACATGAGGTAATAATCATGTTTATTCAGATATTTCATGAATGATAAATTGCATTATGCTCCAACAGTGATCCACAGATACATAAAGGTGATTATTTTACGTTAAATATAATACATAAAAATGTTGATCATCAATCATTAGGATAACAGAAATTGTTTTACGTTACTAGTCACAAATATAATCTAATAAATAAATAAATAAATAAAATAAAAAAATCAATCATGAATTATTCCCAGACCAGAAAGACCCAGAAAAACTCTATTATATTTACACATCTATGCATCTATGAGATTAAGGTAAACTTTATTGCCCCCGTGAGCAAACTTGTTCCAGTTTTAAAATGTGTTCCATCTTTCAGTGCTGTTGGGACCCCTCATCAGGAGCCCGGGGACCCATCTCTGTGATCTTGAGCTACGGTCAGGGTTAACTTAGCTGAAGGACCTGACGTGCACCAGAGGTCAAAAACTCCACACAGAACAAAACGAAGTTTCTTGCTGTGAGGCGAAACTGCAAGAGTAATCCTTTATCATGAGTCTGTCTGCATGCTCAAAAACGCTCTGTTCTACTGCTCATTTTCATGTTATCAGTTACCTTTTACCTTCTGGCTGAAATGCGTCGGGACTTTTAAAGTTGTCCATTTTGACATGCTGTAAATTAATAAAGGCATTTTATTTCAACCCGTGAGTGCCTTGGATTTTTTGCATCTTTAAACTGACTTCCCTTCCCCAAAGACACCACTGTGTTTTTTCTACTGTGTATTATCCTCTGGAGGTCCAGGAAGCGCTCCTTTTGAAACTTTTTATACCTTTTACCTTTAGTTCAGTAGAGGCAATCCCAGAGCTGAGATGATTCTAGTGAAGGTGTTTGGAGTTTAAAAACACAATCGACCACATGACATCACAAATATGAAGGTTTTGTCTATTAAACATGTGTGAATGAAACAAAACACAACTCCAGGTCTGTTTGTGATGAGGAAACATTATAACATAGATCAGTAAATAATGTATAATAATATATACGTAATAAAAAACACATATTCTCTGCAATGAAATAACTTGTATCAGATTTCACGTATATGTTTTGGTAATGTTTTTCCTCAACGCGGCGTCACCAGCTGTAAATTACACCGTTGGAGGCGCTCGTATGATGATATAGAAGGCTGTCATGGCCGCCGGGTGACAGAGATCTGAAGCTATATGCTACATACAGCTTGATGAACATCGCTCCAGTGTGGGAGGTTAATGACTCGATCTATAATTTTTACTGTAATGACTAGGTAAGAGTCTCTCGTCAACACCTCCATAATGGCACGTTGGCAGGATTACATACATTCACACCCTTTATAGCGTGAGATACTATCGATTGAAGTCAGAATGGCCTTCCCCGCACCTGAGCGAGGATGTGGCTTGATTTGGGCTTTTTATTAGCTACAAAAAGGGTGCTATTTTGTTTTTATGAGACCAATATCCTTTTAGAATTTACATCAGATTGGAGGCTGAAGGATGCAAAGTAGATTCAGATATCCGCTGGTACATGCTTGTTAAATATGATATAGAGCTTTGAAGAGGTACGGGCTGTGGACTGTAATAAACATATGCGTGATGACAGAGTATGTATATGTGGGCTGGGGGGTAGGTGAGTGATTGGCAGGCGCACAAAGGCCGGTGGGTGTTAACCATGGTAATGAAGTGCTGTGTCTATCAGCACTCGGGCTCACATGAGCTAAACAATCAGAGCAAGAACAGAGCACATACACAAATATTTTAATTAGTCGGTTTTGAGGGCAGCTAAGGTGAACGCAATTCACTCCGTTGCTTTCAACCTACTTCAGATTATTGGAAGGGATGAGGTGGAAATGTTTATAGCTAATTGCTCATCATGGCATACTTGTCGGTCTCCATATGTTTAAAGGTGCGTTGTGTAACTTTTCTGGAGGAGGATATGTCTCCTGCTTGTTTCTGTAGATATGTCAATAGCACATTACATTTAATACATTTTATAGTTGTTAAAACTCAAAAATATCATTCCTGCTTGTTTCTGTAGATATGTCAATAGAACATTATATTTAATACATTTTATAGTTGTTAATAGTTGTTATAGTCTCTCCACAGATCTGACCTGTAACTTGGTCTAGTTTGATCGCCATGAAGATGGAAAATGTAATTACTATACTGTGAAACATTCCACACAAAGTAATAACATCTCCATGGAGAAAAGCATTTAATGGACGCTCCACCAGAAAAGTTACACAAAGCACCTATAATGCAATACTGTGGAACATACAAGACAAAGCAATAACATCTTTATGGAAGAACCTCCACCAGTAAAGCACATATCATCTTTAAATGAGTGAATAATATATATTTTTTTAATTAAATAAACTGTCGCAAGCTGTGATTCTTCAAACCCGTGAAAATCCATCTTGTACGGTTCCTGGTTAATTCATTCCAGGTTCATACAACTTTTAGTGTGGAGAAGAAACTGTATATTTTCCACTGACTGTATAAAGAAGGAGGGTGACATCAGCCATAGCGTTCAGCTCCAGTCAAATGAAGCTCATGAGGGTAGCAGTGATGGCATGAATTTGGAGCAGACTTCAAGCAGACTCCCTTATTAAGGATAGGAACTGATTTACGACCAAAAACCTTTACAAAAACACCAGAATCCCATAGACTGGATTAATATGACCATTTTAACACCAAAATGAGGAGCCTGACAGCAGCAGTTACAGTGTTTGTTGTTGTAAACATTTAAGATATTAATCAAGTTGACTTGTCGCGAGATTTGATTCTTCAAACCCATGAGAATTCATCTTGTGCTGATCTGTTTAACTTCATAGAACCTCTAGCGTTTGCCTATACTCGTATTTTCCGACAAAAGCAATTAGCCGCTGTGATAAAAATGTAGAATGTGAAACAGTCCCGTCTTTTCCTGAACTATTTCAAAAGGAGCTATTTCAGATTGCAGATATATCTATGTCTACAACTTGCCTCAGACACAGTGTTGAATGTTGTCACTGAAAACCAAGAACATGTTGCCTCAGAATAGAAGTGTTCCACAGGAGCAGCCCCGTGCACAGAGCCTGCAGAGAAACAGCGGGGCCCCACCACAGACCCCAGACTGAAATAAACAAACTGTGCTCTGCTCTGCTGCGCTCTACTCACATGCAGCTGTCTCGTCACACTCACACTCCTCCCGTAGTCTGTGCTTTATAGTCATTCACTCTTTT
>KN498395.1:849-21380 GCA_000787155.1 Scartelaos histophorus | reverse complement strand
GTATCATTCTCTGACTTGTATCATTCTTCAACCTGTATCATTCTCTGACTTGTATCATTCTCTGACTTGTATCATTCTCCGGCCTGTATCATTCTCCGGCCTGTATCATTCTCCGACTTGTATCATTCTCCGACTTGTATCATTCTCCAGCCTGTATCATTCTCCGGCCTGTCTTACCACGCTCCAGTCTGTTTCATGTTCCTGTCTGTCTCACCCCGGTCGTTCTCCTGCCGGTGTCAGGTTTTGGCGGGAGCACAGAGCCTGGAGCCTCGGGTCTGATTTGGCTGTTACCTTGGCGTGCCTGTGTTTACAAGAGCAGCACTCGCAACAGTGTGGAGGCCTGATAAGAACTGCTGCAGAGCCGTGTGTGTGTGTGAAGGGTGAGCGGAGGTGGGGCGCAAAGGCTAATTTTAGACACTGGTGATTAATGAGTTGTTGAGTTAGCTTGAACACTGTGTAACTAATCTGCTACCAGCGTACGGTGACGTTATTGCTTTGTCTGAAATGTTTCACAAAAATTTAAATATATTGTGCAAAAAGTACTCTTCGTGTGAGCTTGTAATGCCTCAAAAACATGAAGTTGTGTTTTATTTCAGTCACACATGTTTGAGTAATTCTTTATTTTTAGTCTGTCTACATCTCCAAACCTCAAAATGCTCTGTTCCACCTTGTGATGTCATGTAGTGGTAGTGTGAGTTAACAGCTGCCTTTTAGTCAGTAGAGATTGGCGATTCTAAGGCTGAAATTATCCATATGAGTCTTGTAAAGGGGTATGCAGTTTAAACACATAATGAAGCACTTCCTGTATTACCACATGACATCACAAGGTGGAACAGAGTGTTTCCTGTTTGAGAGAACATGTGTCGGATATGCAGCAATGAAACAAAACTCAACTCCAGGCATGTTTTTGATGAGGAAACAATACAACATAGATCAGGAAATAGCATAATAAACACATCTATCTCCATGGAAACAAATTACAGGTCAAATGTGTGGAAAAGACTATTTTGGACTGAATTTAAATAATTTTGAAACACTTTTTTAACTAGGTGAAATATGCAATATGCAAAAATATGATATGATTCAAATCTGAATAACCAGTATTGGGCTCAACCTTTCAGCCTGCCTTAGTCCTGCATATACAAAACGTGCCATTAATTATATTGTGATTTAACTATTTTAACTGTGACCAATGGTACAAGTTTACGCAGCAAAAACTGGAAGGTTAAAATTTCAGAGTTAAATATTTCAGAGTTGTTTTATCCCAAAAAGTGCTATTTTAACAATTTGAAAGTTAAATGTGGGTTCGAGTTGGGGTTATTTGCCAGAGTTGATATTGTTGAAGCTAATTCAACTTCCCTTAGTGTTAATTTTGCATCTCAAACTTAGAATTAGACAAACTTTATGGATCCACATTTTTTACACATCACAATATATTAAAAGATAAATACCAATAATAAATTCTAAAATAAGTGACCAAAAAAATCTCACCCACCACTTCAAATTCTAATGAGAGCAGATCAGATTGAACCGGTTTTGTACATAATTTTATCTTAAATTAACTAAAATAAAGTGAAAAAATAAAACATCTGTGTGTTGTTTAGCTAAATCAGAATAACCCTATACAGTGTTATCCATTTACTCTTAAAACCTTAATAAAACTGTTGATTTTGGGGTTAAACAAGAACTTTGGTCGAGTGTTAATTAATTAACATTTCCAAAAATGTTAAATTAACTCTAAGAAAATGTTAAAATTGATTCTGTGAGAGTTAATTTAACACTCCACTTTTTGCTGTGTAGTTTTAGTTTAGTTTTAGGGTTGTTGTTTTATTAGCAAATTATCTTAAAAATATGAATTAATCTGTTGTGTTTAAGTTTCCAAAGCAGCATGATCCAAAGTGCTGCGTCACCTGCTCGGGGAGTGGAGCCGGTCGCACCAGATCAGCTGATGTAAACATTTGTCACACCACTGTAAAGATATGAACTCTTTAACCTGAACACGCAATGTCATGAGTCACATTCTAAACATGAATCTGTAGGTTAGCAACATTAAAAATGCACTGTGGAACTTTTCGGTTAAAGGTCCGTCACCTGCTTTTTTCTATGGACATGTGATTGCTCTACCTTACATTTATTTAATTACAGGTGGTTGTACTGCTCAAAAATACTTAAAAACTCACCTGGTCTGGTTTGGTCTCCATTAAGATAAAAAAGCCAAATTGTGAAACATTCCTGACAAAGCAATAACATTTCCATGGAGAAAAGTATAACTTTAAAGATGCACTGTGTAACTTTCTGTCTTCATAGATATGTTATTGTTTTGCCTTTAATGTTCAGCAATAAGGAATCAAACTTATTTATGTAGTATTTTCTGAACTACACACATTTTATTGCTTGTAAAACCTGCATCCTTAGGGTTAGGGTGACTCTGTGTCTGTGTCTCCATGGAAACAGACAGGTTTAAAGCAATACTGCAAAATATTGGAGACAAACCAACAGCGTATTTATTTAAAAAAGTAAGTGGCAGATCCTCGCGAAAAGTTACACGGAGCGCCTTTAAAGTCCGCTTTTCGTTTTTATTCATCGATTTAGCGTCTCCAGTGTTTCAAAATAAAGTTTCGTAGGTGTTTATTCTAAAAGAAAATACCATAATTACATCTAAATTGCAGCAAGTTAACAACATCACATTAAACTGTAAGTATCTGGTCAAAATGTCGTAAAGGCTGTACTTAAACGCACACATACAGACGGAGAGAGAGAGAAAAAGAAAAGAAAAAGAAGAGAGGAGAGGGGGAAAGCGAGGACAAAGAGAAAAGAGAGGGAAGGGGAGGTAAGAGAGGCGAAGAAGAAGAGAGGGGAGAGGAAGAGAAGAGTGGAAAGACAGAAAGATGGAGGCAAGAGAGAGAACAAGATAGAGAGAGAGGAAAAAGGGAGAGGAAATGAGGGGGGGTGACAGAAGGAGGGGCAAAAAGAGACAAGGAGAAACCAGCGAGAGAGTGGAGAAGACAGAGAAAGACGGGGAAAGAGGAGGAGAAAGACGGAGAGAGCTCGGGTTTGCAAAGGAGGGGTGACGTGAGGAGTGCTCCCTGTACTTAGCGGAGCCCTGGTTTTATAATGGGCCTGACGTAGCCTCATGCTGTGGTCTGAGGTCTCTCCATCACCATCTATTTTCCCTCTGAATATACGAGCTGGAAAAAGGCAGAGAGCGTTTAAACAGGCTAAAAATGTAACGCATGGCAACCACCGTTAGCTGAAAATAGCCTCCGAAGGGTATTATTATCATTAATGAGGGATACATTTGTCGGCTGACTTACCTCGCACTCAAAGGCAATAAAATCATTCTGAAGTTTGATCCTTTTAAGGCGTTTAAAGCTGAGTTATCAAGTCTGTCTCTGAAGTTTCAAGCTAAAATAAGTCGGATTTGGCAACAAGCGCTTCATATGTTTAAAGAAATGTACCTTCTGTCTATTCATTTATATTAAAGGGGGCCATCGTGATTCTTCTCGCCCTGGACCCTGAAATTTGCATTGACGGATCTGCTGAATTATAAACCAAGCCTAAACCGGGACTAAAACCAAGTCTACATCAGGACTTAGCAGGGTCTAAACCAGGGGCAAAGCAGAATAAGACCATGCGAGCGTGAAAGCAGCTAAAATATTGAATGGAGATAGACCTAGAGTCACACAGTTATTACCATAATAGCAGAATAATTTTACTTACAGAACTACCACTAATAATAAGTGTTTAAAGGCCCATTATGCAACTTCCTCGTGGAGATTTACCACCTACTTTGTCTGAAAGTGGAACATTTCAGTATAGCATTAAATTTAAATCTCTATAGTGGCTCGGTTATACCCCCAGGTAAAGTTACATGTCAGAGCTGTGGAGAAGTGACGTAGCTACAGTAATAAAGCCTGTTTTTCAAGATATTTCTCTGTACTAAAAACACTTAATCCATAACAGATACATTTAATGCCATTGTGGAACATTCATAGTAAAACAATAGCATCTCCATAGTGACACTGTAAACATTATAAGCCGCTTTAAAGTCTAGAACTGCGATTGTTGCTTTTGTATTTACAATTGAATTATGATGGGCCATAAATTTTGAAGTATTATAACGTTGAATTTAAGGAACAAAGGAGATGACATATGTTTTGGGTTTGGGCCAGGCTGGTAGTGTGCAGTGTGTAGAGATAGAGGTGGTGACTTAAGTCTAATTCTCTGGTTTTAGCGTTTATCCATTTAAGGAAGAAATGCACTTTTGCACTCGGGACAGGATACAACGTGAACTTTACTCAAGTTCCTGCATGGCTCTGTGTACTTCCTGGATACGGCCCATATTCAGTAATAAAATCAAATGTACCATCTCTCTACCTCCGTAATGAAGCTGCAGTTTGGGGTTAAGTCGGAGGAAAATCGGCTTTCACTCGATATTTATCTTGCACCACATTATGCTTTTGCAAATAGTAATTTAGATCCTGTGGTTCTGGGTAAATGCTAACGTAGGGACAAACCAGCAAGCAAAATCCCAAATGTTTACAATTTAATACGCCATCTTTTCTTCACATGAAAATAAGAAGCAAGATCAGATTTTTTGTAATACTTTAGATTAAAAAAGACAATTTATAAGTTAGTTAATTAAGAATGCAAAGCTTAGCAACTACTTAAAGCCACAGTGTGCAACTTTTTAGACAAAAATAGATTCAAGTAATGGCATATGGTTTTCATTTTGTTTTTGTTTATTGCACTGAAAAACAGAAAAATGTGTCTTTACTTTGAGCGGGCTTGCATGTCCACAAACCTGACCCTTATTTGGTCTTATCTTCCTGCTTGTTTCCCTGGTTACGTGGTTCCTTTGGCTATAATGTTCCACAGCACGGCATAAAATGTATCTATCTTTATGAAGAATGTTCTGAAATATGGTTTTAATTTTCTGTGCCCATGGAATCGTGCAGCTGATGCTACCTCCAGAAAGTTACGTGCTTCAAAGAAGAAGTTGGGTTTTAAAGTTATTAATTATTTGTTCTTTTTTTTTTTTTTTTTATAAAAGGTGCACGGTGTAACTTTCTGGTTGGGAGTTCTTGACCTGCTTGTTTCTATGGAAGGTCATTGCTCTGCCTGGAATGTGTCCACAGATCTGACCTGTAACTTGGTCTGGTTTGGACTCCATGATAGGAAGGTTTAATACCACACTGGAAAACATTTCAGACAAAGCAGTAACTTCTCCATGGTGAAAAGATGTGCCCTCCACCAGAAAAGTTACACAATAAACTTTAATTAAGCAGGTAGAGTGTCAGTCATTAAGGCAAATGACAGCGCTGTTATTTTTCTATGTAAAAATATGCAACATGATTTTACAACATGTATTTCCATGAACTTTATGGATATGGAAAGCTGATCTCAGGTTGTAATTTGCATTGCCGTGAACAGGGCTAAAGGCTCCAGTGCTGTTTTATATTCTGGCATGACTTTGAGCAGGTGGCACATAACGTACCCATATTTAATGATAAGGGGATAGAAGTCATAATCTAACTGTGTATGTGACCCAGTGTCCAGACTCCAGGCCAGTACTTTTGTTATTCAAAGCAGAAGAGCCGGAAATATTAAGGTATTACTTACCTTCCACACCTATACTGCAAGGCCCAACTGTATCACACAGTACCTTAGTATCTTATTACATTATAGAACTGAGAAAAAAGGGAAGGAAAATAAAATGTTTTGGTGATTGAAAATGCATTATTGCTCATGAAAACACATCTTCTTTATCTTATAATAATTAGATCAATATCTAACCAAGCAGACTGCCAAGAAACAGTTAAAATAGTCTGTGTGATAATACAGAAATAGAGTTGTTAATAGGTGCAGTATGTATTGTGATTCTATGGAAACCGAACAGTGAAACCGCATTTTGGAACATTCTCCATGGAAATGTATAAGTTTTATGTCATACTTTGGAAGATTATAAGGTACAACATCAGTTTTGTGGAAATGCAAGCCCACAGTAAGGATAAATGCTGTTCTATGCTTTTCAGTGCAATAAACACCACCAAAATTAAAAGAAAATAAATTAATCTAAAATTGTTACATACTGTGATTTTTTAAAGTTTTGTTTTTTATAGTTTATAAGGAAACACAAGTTCAAAAGTGACACATTGGTTTCATTTTCTCAGTTTATTTGGAATTCACCGCATATTAAATGAAAAGTCATGAGTAATTTATTTATGTATTTATGAAAATGCCTCTGAGTTAGAATATGTACTGAAACGTTGATATTGAAATGTGATCAGGTTACACACATTTGCAGCTATAAAAGTCAGCATAAATTAGAATAAAGATCGCGCTGTAGTCCTCGCTGCCAGTCAGTCTTCAGGTCATCTCTGGACATGTGCACAAACCCCGCGTTTCCATGGCGCTCGGACAGATCAACAAACAAACCTACGCTCTTCTCCTTTATGTCTTAATTTAGAAGTTTTCCAGTCGCCTCGTACACTGTTTTACTCCTTTACACCTCAGGCAAGTCTAGGAAGGGATCAGGAATGTATTAAAAGCTTAAACTCTTATTATACCTTATATATTATGACTTGCCAAATTTGGAAGAAAAACATACTTAAATAATCCTACTCTATAGAAAAAAGTTCATATTCAGGCTTTGCTATTCAACTGAAGAAATAAGGACTAAGTCTGAATAAAACTTTATATTATATCTATATAGGGATGTTAAAGGTCATTGCACAAAACTGGTTCTGTGAGATTTAAGCCCTGTTATAATGTTGTTACCACATCAAAAACATACTCAGAGTTGGGTTTTGTTTCATTCACACAGGTTGTTTCACCTTGTGATGTCATGAAGTAATAGTTTTTACCTTCAGTCATTCTAAAAATCATTCTAACAAAGGCCACATAAAAGGGTGGAACAGGGTTTTTTCTGAGTCTGAGAACAACTCAGATATTCAGATTTTGTAAGTCAGACATGAAAGAAACAAAATAAAATTTCTCGTATATTTTTGTTGAGGACGTAACATTATAACATCACTCAGAAAAAACTGGAAAATAGGCCATATATTAAAAGGCTATTCAAATGTGTATAGAGATTGACATTTTAATAGCACTTTGCAGCAGATTAGTTCAAATAATCAGCACTACAGTGTGTGTGTATAGTCTATGTGTGGGTAATAGCAGCAGCAGTAGTTTAGTTTTATGATGCAATTTCTATGTATTTTGAATAACATCTGATTTCAGGTTCTAATGTGTATTTCAGAGCTGAGCTTGAGGCTTTAACACTAATTTAAATGCTGGCATGAATTCAAGCAGGTGGTGGCCTTTAATGTATTCTTATATACCCTTATATACCAGGTATGTTCCACATTATGGCATTAAACTCACCAATTGCATAGATAATACATGGTGTAACATTATAGCCAAATCAATAACTCATTTACTCCTCTGTCTATTACAGTATTATTAATATATGATCAAAATGTATTCAAATGCTTTTAGTCTGTGACAGTTCTTGGCCAGTCATTACTCATTTATTAAGATTTCAGACATCCAGCCTCCACCTACAACAGATGACCAGTTCTTATAAATTTAACCATTTTCTTATGAGATACAGTTATAAAACAAAGAAAAGGAAAAAGTAGGCCTAATGTAGCAGTGGACAGGCACGCCAAATACAAGATTTAAAGAGACAATTCTAAAAAAAAGTGGCTACTGTAGCAGTTCTTACAGTACACAAAAATAAAAATTAGCAGATGATTCACAAGCAGTGTCTTCATCACCCCCAGACAAACCCCACACAGTGAAACGTGTTTGTAAGCCATTTTTTGTTATTGCATATTTGTTAAGACCTTTAGTTAAACTTTTGTCCCATATATGCCAACGGAGAGGGTCAGAGGGTCCATGGTCATGCATTATCCCTATATGAACCGTGCACAGACGCATGTAGGAGGTGTGACGACGGAGCTAAAGCAGCACTTTGGAGATAAGGCCGGTGGGATGGAGTGTTCCCGTTCACATGTGGAACAGGCAAATGAGGTGAAGAGATATACAGGGATCAGTGCATAGGGCAGGTTTGCATGTTTTTATAAGTATTGCACAGTTCCGTGGGGTAATACCTGAACCAAATATTAGTTTTACACCCGTCAAGTCAAGTACATGGGAGAAAGGCCCATATTACCTTATTTTCTGATCTATGTTATAATGTTTTCTCATCACAAACATATCTAGTTTTTTTTTTTTATTCATGTTTAACAAACCCTGAATATTTTGGCTGAGTTCTTCTCTCAAACTAAACACACACTCTGTTCCACTTTATGATGTCATATGGCAATACAGGAAGTGCTCCACTGAGTTTTTAAATGTCATACACCTTCACTAGAATCATTTGGATGATTACAGCTCAGCTAAAGGTGAAAATTCCTGCCTCATGACATCACAAAATGAAACAGAACATTTTGAGCTTTGGAAGCACAGACAGTCCTTGTGAGCTTCCGACCTTTTTGAATTTTGTTGCATTCACACATGTTCACACAATCCTTTATTATTAGTGTCTAAATGTCAAAATGCTCTCCTCCACCTTGTGATGTCATGTAGTGGTAGTTTTTAAGTTAACCATCTTTAACTTCTAGTATCTGTATTACCACATGACATCTCAGAGTATTTTCTGTTTGAAAGAAGAACTCAGCCTAAATATACAGGGTTTAACATGCGTGAATGAAACAAAACACAACACCAATTATGTTTGTGATGAGAAAACATTATAACAGAGATGAGAAACAGATTAACAGAGGCCTGGGACATGCAGAGGAGAGCAGTGTCTGTATGTAGTCCAGTGGGAGGGGCAGAGGAGCGAGGACAGCAGGGAGGACAGGCAGCTCTCGTGTTATCACAGAGTGTGCACTGCAGTGGCCGCTCTCATGAAAACTGTGGGAGGAGGAGAGCTTTATCTGCTGCACCAGGACCAGACCAGCTGACTCTGTGTCTGTGTCTATACAGGTGAAATAAGGAGGACCGGAGATAAGGACAAACAAAGAGATAACGGGCATTTTGTAAACTCAGCTTTTTTTGTTAGAAGTCAAGAACAGATATCATTCTACTGGAGAAGGATCTGCCCCCTGCTTTGCCTAGAATGTGGAATCTAAGTATGGCTTTAAACTTATATAACACCACTTTATGGGGGCAGTTCCAGCATTGTAAGACGAGATAATAAAAAAGGCTCGAATCTAACAACAAGAATTGTGGAAGGAGGGCAATAATACAATGCTTCAAGGGCCCATATCACACTATTCTCTACATGTTATAATGTTGTTTCCTCGTCTCAAACAGAACAGAGTTGTGTTTTGTTTCATTCACATATGTTTTAACAAACAACCCTGCATATTTAGGCTGAGTTCTTCATTCAAAGAACCTCTGCTACACCTTGTGATGACATGTGGTGATACAGGAAGTGCCCCACTGTCTTTTTAAACTCCACACATTAAAATAATTTTGATAATTTCAGCCGTAGAATTTCCAATCTACTGAACAAAACATAAAAAGTAGCTGTTAACTTGTCCAGACTGTTGGCCGAATGGTGGGTGAAAAGTCCAAGGCTGTTTTGTGGTCCCAGTCCGCCCCTGATTTTGCGTAATATAGAACCTTTAACCTGAGCCTCTTTGACATAGTCATTTACTTTGTGTGCCTAACATCTGGACAGAATCCAGCACTTCCTAATCTAAAATCAATGAAATTTATTCAGTTCCAGGTTTCTGCTATAGCAGTTTTGAGGATTGTTGATCATTAGAAAGATACAGTATAATAATTGAAATGTTTTGAATTGTCAGTTGCTATGGTGACAGTCCTAACTTCATCGATCTGAAACCCAGTGGTGGAACATAACAAAGTAAAAGTAGTAAAGTACTGTATTTAAGTACAAATTGTAGGTAAATGCACTTGGCCAAAGTCTTGTCAAAGCCTGATCTCATCCCATCTCAGAAGCTTAACAGGACCAGGCCGGGTTAGTACCTGAGTGAGAGACTTGGGAATTCCACGTGCCACAGAGGGGCGCCAATGGCAAAAACTGCCTTTGTGTCCTTAGGCAAGACACTTACTCAGACTGCCTAGTATGAAAGTGGTCTGTGTGTGTGTGTGTGTGTTGGTGGTGACCAGAGAGGTTGGCGTTGCAGATTGGCAGCCTCACTTTTTAATAGTAAGTGACCTGCTGAAAAAGCTGAGGGGTTTATCTTTATCTTTAACATAGTCCAAGTAAACGGAAATATACAAATAAAAAGGTCTGGAAAAACTGGAAATGGTGCATTGTGTAACTTTTCTGGTGGAGGGTTCGTCAAATGCTTTTGTCCATGGAGATGTTCTTGCTTTATCTAGAATGTTTCACAGTATGGTATTAAACCGTTGTATCTACATGGAGACCAAACCAGGCAAAGTTACATTAAGATCTGTTTAGAGGCAAACCCGCTCAGAAAGCCTGTTATTCTGGGATTTTTGAGCTTTTATACCTGCAACACATGTAATGTAGATCTGTTAAATGTCACACTGTGGAACATTCCAAGTACAGCAATGACATCTCCATAGAAACAAGCAGGTGACAGACCCCCAACCAAAAACATAATGCACCTTTAAGTAACAAAACTTCTTCCACCACTGCTGAAATGGGCAGAACCATCAACAGAACGAAAAGCAACTCTATGTAACATTCGTTTAGTTCGTCTGTACAGTCTGAAAGTCTGAAGAGAGCCTGCTGAAGCCCGACAAGGATCAGTGTGTGATTTATATTTAATCCCTGTGGAGAGGTGCATTAATCAAGCATGATATGTTCCCCATGTGATGATAACATGTCCTAGAGACGCGCTGTTTCAAAGGAAAGGTCAACAAGGAGCTGTGGAGAGAGCTCGGCCTATGGAAACTATGAGGGCAACAACCCACACACAATATTAGACGATATTAGACTGAAATTATTTGGAGACAGTAGCAGACACATTACAATAAATATAATAATGAAGAGTAAAAATATAAATGGTAATTGTACAGTCAAAATAAGTAGAGACAGGTGTAAGATAAGGCATAATTATGTAAATGTACAGTTAAAGAATACAAAATATACAATGATGGGTTTGGTTAAAGGGCCAATTTAAAGTTCCAGGGGTGAAATAATCTAAATTATTCTATTGAAGTATGTGGGGTTTCAAAACACAGTGGAGCAAGTTCTGCATTACCAGGTGACATCACAAGGAGGAACAACCTGCATCTCCAGGTATATTTTTGGATGAGGAAACAACATTATAACGTGGCGGTGGGACAAGTCAGCTCCAGAATTGAAGTTTTGCGTGGTATTTCTTGCAAAGTTACAGTATTTTAAAGCACATTTTAAAGACAATTGTGCAATAAAATCCACGATATAGGAAATGTGGGTGTGAAAGGTCTGTCATCTCGGTGTAGGATGAGTGTCGAAATCATCGTGGGAGGATTTCAGCGTAGGAGAATATAGCGGGGAGGGAAGTGTGTACTGTAGAACAATACTGTATAAGAGTATAAGGAAGTGACTCTTACTTACTGTGTACGACTAAGAAGTGACTCTCATCAGCATTACTATCAAGGAATTTACAATATCTCATCAGTTCCTTGTGATACAGGAATGATTAGGGGAACACACACCATTTCTAATTCACTGTTACTCATTGCCTCAGAATTTTCCCTCAATTTAACTTTTGTTGGGTTATGCTCAGTTTTGCCTTATGCATAGTTACATTACTTTAAAAAAAATCTATGTTATAATGTTTTCTCATCACAAACATACCTTTTTCATTTCATTACACAACACAAAAGCAGAAAACACTCCGTACCACCTTGTGACGTCATAGTGTAATACAGGAAGTTCATGAGAATCCAATTTGTGTAATATACATTGGTCCTTTAAAAAGCGCACTGTGTAACTTGTCTGATGAAGATATTATTGCCTTGGAAAATAAAGTTGACTTACACATCAGATTGGTTGCTATCAACAACTAACATGCTAACACGCACCACCTGATTATCGGATGCAGACTTTACTTATGCTTGACCTCCAGAGCTGCTTCGACAATACTGGGGCAAGATATATTTTGCTCAAATACCTGGGAAAAATCTGGCCTGGGCCCTTTAACCTAGTCGTGAATAAGCAGATTCCTTGACTCTGCGGCGTTACATCGGAGGAACATTGAACACTCATTAAACCGCACATAAGGGCCATATTATCATTACAGACCCATCTTAGAACAATAAAGTCATAAAAAGTGGAGCTCACAATAAAACAGGGTGAGTGAGAGCACGCGCTTCCTCCTGACAGAGGAACAGAGGCGCTCACTTCCCATCAGAGCGCGGCTGCAGTTCATCAGCCCGAGCCAGATTTACGAGCAACTCCGAAACACGTCACCCATGCACTACTGCACTACTGTCACGGATAGAAGAAGAGCGAGATAAGGCTGGCTTAGGGAAGTTTAGCATGACTTAATTAGTATTTGACATTTAGTTATAAAATATTAAAGGCCCTATATTATGCAAATTGAGTGTAAGAACTTTAAGCTTCATTAAAACATACCTGGAGTTGTGTTTTGCTTCATCTACACGTGTTTAATCCTGCATTATTAGTCTCTACGCTCAAAATGCTTTGTTCTACCTCGTGATGTAATTTAATGGTTGTTTTTCGACTGCTACCTTTAACGTTTAGTTCAAAGACTGACAATTCCAGTCTAAAATTAATCAAATAATTCCAGCAAAGGTGAATAGAGTTTAAAAACATAGTGGAGCACTGGAGTGTTTTCTGTTAGAGGGAAAAACTCATCTTAAATATGCAAGATTTGTGTCTTAAACATGTCTGAATGAAACGTGGGCCTTTTAAATGTGCTTTTTTAGGTATGAGTCCAACCATCATTAGAAACAGATGCTTTGTGTGGCAACTTATCTAACTTGCTTTTATTCAATTAGATCATTTTATTGCCAATAAATATATCTGGAAAAACAAGCATTTATTCGGAGTGGGGATGGATCTCCTCTCCACGGATCTGACCTACGCTTGTGATTCAGAGTGATGAGAATCTTGCATCGTTGCCATAGCAATGAACACTTCAAAACTATATATTCACCTCACCTAATTCAAAGGTGAGAATAACTAGAGTCACCAGCTTTTCTTCATGGAGGAACATTCCAAACGAAGCAAATTGTACCTTACCTGTACCTTAAAAGTTACATAGTACACCTTTATTAATAACTGTCACGTTCAGATTTCTTGTGATGCTTCCGCACATTTCTGCAGTTTTAAACATTCCTCGTGTCCTGCCTCGGCTCATGTGAAGCCAAATCATTTAACTCCTGCTGTGGTTCAGGTCAGACCGGTTTGACTATGTGAATGTGAATGCTTGTAGTAAATTCTCGTGTGTTTACGTGGGTGTTTTTCTTCTTACGCAGCTCCTCAAAGGGCCCATATTACGCAAAACATAGCCAGAGTTCTGTTTTGTTTCACTCACACATGTTTAACACACAAATCCTGCATATTTAGGCTGTGTTCTTCTCTCAAACGGGCCGTTCCTCTTTGTGATGTCATGTGGTTGAATGTGTGGGAAAAAAAAAGTGCTTCATTGTGTTTTTAAACTCCATACAGCTTCACTAGAATCACTTGAATGATTTCGGCCCTGAAGTTGCCACTGCCTGCTGAGCAAAAGGTAAAAATTGAGCTATTAACTTGAAAACTACCACTTCATGACATCACAAAGTGGAACAGAGCAGTTTTACCTCTGAAAATGTTAACAAACTAATAGTGTAGCTTTCCTCAAACATGTGTGAATGAAACAAAATACAACTCCAGGTATATTTTTGATGAGGCAACAACATTATAACATGCGACGTACAATCTTTAATCTTTTCTTTTGGATGCGGTTGAAGGTCGCAAAAATTCTCCATTCCAAAACTTACTCTCCAGCAAAGACAATATGGCCAAAGTTAAATAAAAAAACTCTATTACATTTGACTTAACCAGCTGTTCTGGCAACCCCCATACGTATGCACAGAAATCAGAATCCGTAGTCGAGGTCATTTGATGTTATAGTTTTGGAAAATGATTTTCCCTGTGGCGTAGAAGAAATAAATTACATTAAACTGGTTCCACATTTGCAATTGGCGTGTGCTTGTGGCGTGGTTAGGAGAGCCTGACCACACCCTTAAAATCGTAAAATCGCACACAGCGTATTACCCAGCAGCCCCAGAACAAAACTGTGGTGGCAAAACAACATGGTGAGGACATAATCAGCTGTACCACTGACATCACTGGTTTTTATGAGAGGAAACTTAACTTACAGAAACATATAGGAATGGATGACTCAAAGGGAAAGACAAATTATAGGCTGGGTTCAAGTACATTCACTGGGGTAATTTTTAATATCATTTTATATGTATATTTTTATTCATACTTCATATTTTTACTGCAGCTTGAGTGATAGAGTAGACATTATAATAGTAAGTCTTAGCTTGAATAAACATTTTGGTTACTCTTAGTACTGTAAATAAGTCTAAAGATAAAAGTTTTTGACGATATTAAATTATTTGAAAAAAAAAAACACTTCTTAAAGGTCTTTTATTATGAAAAACGACTCTTAGGAGCTTTTTTACCACCTAAAGTAGATCTGTTTAATATCATACTGTGGGACATTCAAGGCAGAGCAATGACAGATCCATTGAAACAAGCATTTTGATGAACCCCCAACCAAAAAGTGACAGTGCACCTTTCATTTGAGCATTTTGAACTCACTTCGATATGACTTTTTACTGTGTTTTTGAGTACGACTTCTGGCTATTCCACCCCCTCTGTCCAGGTTTCACATATTAAACGTGTATGGAGAGAGCGCGTTAATAAAAGGCCCATATGTGGCTGTAGCGTATGGAAATTATTCAGGGTTTGTATATTTTTGGCAGGAAATCAAATACCTTTCGTGTCTCCCATGTGTATAAAAAGCCCTCGCGCAGATCCACATGAAAGTTAAAGAGACGTCTTTTCTTACAGTGGAAAATTTCCTCAGCCAGATCTTGTGTCCTCTCATCTTTATTTATTGCCACTACTACAAAGGTGAGGGAAGCACAGACCTTCAAAGTACTAAAAAATAATGTTACTCGTGTAGAAGTAATATAATGTATACTACTACAGTTACAACTTTTTAAAAACATGAGTGAAGTTATAGTATTGGGACTTGCGTGTCCGAACTGTCTCGAAGTTTCTTTGTAGTAGACTAAAACAACACAAGCAGCTCCAGGAGGTGAGGCAGTGTCCATCCCTGCTCATTAAAGGCTCTACATTACACAAAACTGACTCTTGTGAGCTTTAAGACTTGTTAGAATGTTGTTACCTCATCAGAAAAATACCCAGAGGTGTGTAAAGATTAATGTGCATAAAGTTTCACAAGTGTTATCCCAATATGGCCTTTTTAGGTTTATATTACTTCCTGGTTGGACATAATGACATCATCCTGAAAAATGTGTTTGTTATGTACAATTTTTGGATATTATGCTGCGTTTGTTTATCCGTCCACTCAGACTCGGATCTCCAATATGACGTCATGTCCGAGCTTCAAGCATTTTATTATGTTTTTGTTGATGCCAAGCACAAAACTGTTGCTGCTTTAGCACTGGCTCAGCACCAGGCTCCAAAATAAGTGTACGCTTCAACTACACAACCTACATAAATAGTACAATTCAGTATATTAGTGAAGTGAAAGCATTTTTGCATGTGAACTATCAGGAAACAGGCTAAAAATATATGGGCAACATAGACTACCATACCTATAGACAGTGATACAAACGCAGTAAGGTAATGCAGTAATACAAGTGACAGAAATTGTTTGTTAATTGTCATTTAAACCATCCAAACACAATAACAGTTCATCAGCGCATCTATCTTGGATTCTGGAGTCTGTTACGACCCAGCACGGCTAGGGTGTGGGAAGTAACAAAAAACACCAAGGTGGAAAATGGAATAAATAAATAAGGTTTAATTAACAGGTGTGTAAAAGGTTTAACTTAACAAAACATGGTAAAATATGTCCATAACTAAACCAAGTTAAGAAACAACACAACAGATTTAACATAAAACAAGTTTTGTGCTAAAATGGGTCACGTGAGTTCACAAAACGAGACACAAAAACAGGACACAAAAATAAACCAAAACCACAAATGTCCCAAAGAAAACCACAAACCCACAAACAGAATCGAGTGACCAAATCAAAAGGCACAAAACAGAACGAACTAAACCAAAACCGAGTGTCTCAACACACAAAAGTCACACACCAACACAAAAACAAAGTGACTGACATAAATGAGACACTTTGGCAGACTGGCCACAAAGTCCAGCAGCCCAGGACAGGTGCTGTGATCTTCTTAAATAAGGGGGAGGAGGCTGGAGGCGGGGCCAGGTGCAGAGGTGCTCCACCAATCAGGGACCAGGGCTCAGGCAGCAGGAACAAAATAGCAGCAAAACAGACAAAAATACAAACTGAAGGCCTGGGGCCGTAACAGAGTCGGATCTCCGAGTTGGAAGAATAAACAAACACACCATAATTCTCCCTAGTGTGATGTCATTAATGTGATTAGAACTCTTACTTCCTGTAATTTTCAACATATTTTTTCAACTTTTCTTTGCAAACTGCTTCTTGGTTTGTGTAAAACTATATTACTATACTATATACTATACTATACTACTATAATATACTATTTATATTTACAACAAATGTTATCCCACCAAATTATTACAAAATCAGAGAATCATAAAAACATGTGACAGGATTAATGACACTTTAAATGACAAGATTAATAAAACAGATATATGGATACAATGAGTAACATATGAAAGTTCAACATGCGGATAGCTGTCTGTCTGTGCAGCTTTGAGTAAACCTGGTGTCACACTGACTCTCTATCTGACACAGATAAAGATCTTGTTGCTGAAGAATGTTTTAACTTTGCTCACTGAGCACATGACAAACTGAGGTGAGAAGTGAAGCTTTGACAAGGGCAGAGATGCACTCGTCTCCCTAAAGCCAGGAGCCCCCCACATAAACAGCCCCAGCCCCTGGGCACGGCTCCAGTCGGGCCCTTTAAACCAGCTCTAATTAGATTACTGCATTTTATGAGCTGTCCAGTGCACGCATGGAGCAAGTGGACCACTGTAAAACTCTGAAGAACTATGCTATATGTATTTACAGTGTATTAAAGATCACATAAAGTGGATTTTTGTGAGCTTAAAATGTTAAAATGCTGTTACCACCTCAGAAACGTACCTGTTTTTTGTTTGTTTGTTGTGTTTCATTCATAAATGCGTTGAAACGTAGACAGACTAATAATCCATGTTACTCAAAGCTCAAAATCCTCTCTTGTGATCTCACGAAGCATTAGTTTAAGTTACCATCTACCTTTTACATTTAGTTCAGATGAGATTGGCAGTTCGATGGGCTGAAATCATCCAAATTATTCTAGTGAAGCTGCATGAGTTTAAAAACACAGCGTGGCACTTCCTGTATTACCACCTGACATCACAAGGTGAAAGAGAACGTCAAAGAAGTACTCAGCAACACTAAATATGCAGGATTTGTGTGTCAAACATGTGTGAATGAAGTAAAACACAACTCCAGGTATGCTGCTTTTAATGAGGAAAAAACATTATAACATCAAACGTGACAAAATATATTAAAACCTTATAAGGTACTTTGTTTGCACTTTTAATTTCCTCAAGTTCAAAGCACGTTTATTTGCAGTGCTTTTCGAATAAATATTGTAATAGTTAATGTGTTTGGATAGTTAAAGTTCTGGAAGTTTGTGTATTAAATAATTTAGGGCCCTTGTTTATTTGAGCTGTAAAAACATTCTGGTAGTTTCACAGCGCCGACATTTGGCGTGTGGAACTTTTACTAAACAAGATTAATATGAGTCTTTGATCTGCACTTCCATGTTTTTCCAGAATCGCTCCATCACCAAAAAGCCCTGTCCCAAACACACACTTCCCCTCAGGCTGGAGCTTGGTGTGACCCTCACGCAAACCACAAGTGTCTCTGGTTTCACAACAGCCACAAAAGAAAAGCAGGGATACACAAGCGTAGAAATGAGATCTGAATATACGAGTATGTCACAAAAGTTCAAGGTGCGCGGTGTAACTTTTCAATAGTGGGTCTGTCACCTTGTTTCTATGAAAATGTCATTGCTTTGCTTGCAATGTTCCACAACGTGACATTAAACAGATCATTTAGTCAGTAACAAGTGGTTTTACTGCTCAAAAATGCCTAGAAGTACAGACATTTTCACTGAGTGCAGATGCCACTCCACAAATCTGACCTGTAACTTGGCCTCGTTTGGTCTCTGTGATGATACAAAGGTCAATGCCATGACACATTCCAGACAAAGAAAGAAAAGTTACACAATGCACTGTTAAATATAGATTATGTTCACATGTTGATGTCTTTATTTCAGATGGAGAAATGTTGTTAAAATAAATATCCAAGTTTATGGTCCACAAATGTTGGAGCTCATGATTGTTTGTTGTGGACTGGCTCCACTGACTTATATTAATCTTCTGAGCTCTGTGTTTTTAACTTAATAACCTTCAACTATTATGTTATTGGGGTTAGATAATAACGCCATTTTCTGAAACTATGGTGAAAATAATAACACCTTATTTATTTATACTGACAGAGGTGAACTATCTGCCAGTTTTTGTTTCATGTGGATGGACCCTGGTTTTAACCATAAACCAGGTCAACAAATCTGTAATCTATAATAGAAAAGTAAAATCCACAAAAGATTTTTGACCTGATCTCAACTCACTTGTCATCTATTCATATACGCTGAGGATGTTCTACATGTGCCTCTGTGGTGACATGTTCAGCTGATATGATGCACACATTAGCAAACACTGTCAAAAAAGTTTTCAGATAGTTTGAAAATTCAAAAATACAAAATGGATTCAAACAAAAAAAAATTTGTGTGTTCATGGTCCTGTTTACGTGCTTGATTTTCAACAATAAGATGAGAGTGAGTGAGAGTGTAATTGAAAAACTAGCTTGAAACCAGTGTTGGGTGTAACACATTACAAAGCAGGGTGTTACAGTGTAACGTGCTAAAAAGTAAAGTGTTACAAAGTAAAGTTTTACAGTAACATAATTACTTTTTTGTGTAAAAATAGTGTCACCTGCCACTTCGGAAAATGTGGTAATGAAACATAGTTCCTTTTCAGTTCAGTGCTACATTAGTTTTCTGTGTCCACAGGTCTGTCCCTGCCCTGGCGTGTGACACAGTCATCACGCTGGGAGCAGGGGCCCCGCCCCCATTCAGGTAAAGAGGGTGTACCAGGCACCCACAGACCTGGGAAGTGGCAAGGTCCTGGTGAGAGGAACTGCAAAGCACCACACAGACTGGGAATCATGCCACCTTCACCTCAAGCCTTTCCACCGCCTTGGAGGGAAATGTGCGGCCGTCCCTTACTCTCCGAGTTGAATCCCCCGGGTCCCTACTGTTTAATACTGTCCTCATGAACTCTTTCTTCAAAGTTCTTTTCAACTTTCCTTGCCGTACTTGTCGACAATCGGTCTTGTGCCAGTATCCAGCCTTAGATTGAGTTTAGCACCAAAAGATACCAAAGTAACAAGTAAAGTAAAAAGTTACTTTCAATAGAGGGTAACTAAGTAAAGTAGGGATTACATTTTAAAATAGCCATAAGTAACAAGCAAACACTATTTTTAAGTAACTTCCCCAACACTGCTTGTGACTGTAAATTTATTTGAGCGTTTAACACCACAAATTATCACCTGTTGTAGTTCCAATGAAGATCAACTTTTTCTGGTCAAATTGTGTTAAAACAAAACACAGATTGAAGTCGAACTTGAGTAACAACTTCAGACAGAGCAGTGCCTAGAGTTAGTGTTGACATCACCTGCAAAGAATCATTTCACAGTTGATCTGAGTTTCAAGATGTTGTCACTGCCACAGAAAAACAATGGAATAGTGGCGCTGGTTGGTCAAAGACTAATGGTCAGCACGGTGAATCATTCAGATGGGAAGAGGTTTGGTTTTTTTGCCTCCACTTAAATTTGGTGTGTCTCACCACAATGTTTGTAAATGGGATTATGATGGAGGATTTCTGATTGCAGTAAATGTACGAACTACTAATTAATGCTTATAGTAAACTAAAATTGGTTTTATTTGACCCCTGGCCGCTGTGTCACCCCTGAGGTCCCAGTGCTACAGGCCGGGTACTGGAGAATCCCCATTGTAACATAATGATTTCCTTATCATTATGTGGTGGGGTGGTTTTTCTGTTTTGGTCCACTTTGGCAACAACAAAACTATAAAAACACTGAATTTCCTGGTGAAATTTAAATGAAAACAGACTTGGAAGGTGGAGCTGTTGCCTGATTGAAATTTTGTCCCACTTAATTCAGTGTAAAATTCACTTTAATCCAAAATCGCTATTGATACTTTGCAGCTGAAGGCAACAATATTCCCAAGGAGTGTGATGCTAACGCTTG
>KN498393.1:4632-20631 GCA_000787155.1 Scartelaos histophorus | reverse complement strand
TCCCGCCCCCAAAGGAGATACAGAGAGGACAGAGGATATAATCTCCTCACTTATAAAGTTTGATGCTTTTATCTGATATCTGCCTCCTGAAGCGTCCCTCACGTTTACTCCTTCACCCCGTGGTTTTCTCTGGGACTCCCCTTTACCACGACACATTTGATCGACACCTGTTTTTCAGCTGGAATGAGCCCCAACCGCAGACTTACTTGTGTGACTTCTTGGCCTCTGTGCCGCCCGGTCCTGACCCGCAGTCGTGAGCTTGTATGATGAAGGTGTATTCTTTCTGCTGCTCACAGTCCACCAGGCCTCGCGCCCTCAGCTGACCCTCTCCGGACGTGCCGTTCAGGACCACCGCCTCGAACGGGGCCTCGGCTCCGTGAATGGTGAACGCACAGATCTCCCCTGGACACAACAGAACAAGAAATATATTGGTGGGTTTCAGAAGATGTATGGAAAATAGAACAATAAAAACACCAGGATCAGGATATGAACATTTGAAAACCAAAATGATGAAGCTCACAGCAGCAGTTACAGAGAGAAGTGGCAGTTTTTCAGTGTAAAGTAAAGTTTATGTAGTTATTGGGTGTTACTGGTTATAGAAATTTATCTTTTTGATGTTTCAAAGTACAATTCAGCTGCGTTTCAGATGACATCACAACATTCTTCAAGACAATTTCATTTATTACAGATGAGGGACTTAAAACCAATATAGTTAAAATGCAGTTTTTTGATGTAATACAATGTTCATATTACAAGAAACAAACATGAATGTATTATTAAACAGAAAAAAGGTGCTAGTAATAATGTTCTTTTTTTTTTAATCTAATCATAATGAACATAAACTGCTTTTTTAATGGTTGATCTAATCCACTTATTATATTACTTTCAGATGGTGAGCAAAATAATAATATACAAGACAAATGTAAATGAGCCAAGGAAGCTGAATCTTTTTATTATTATCTTTTTACATAAGTTAATAAATCATTATTAAGTATCACAGTAATCAAAATACTTCCCCCTCAAACAGCACGAGCTATTCCAATTAGGTGATAATATGCAAATCAGTTATTAAACTTCAGCTCTACCTTTGTTCTTCAAGTTCAATTTAATAAAACCTGAATTGATTAAATGTTCAGAGGACACAGTGAACCTGGAAAAAATAAATACATTTAAAACAAAGTTAAACACAGAATCGAACTCCAACTAACCCTAACCCTAACTATGCAAACTTATAAACATATTTAAAAAAAATAAAATAAAGAAACAAAGAAAGCCCAAAAAATGGACTGAAAACCTATTTTAAGGTCCTACATTACTTCAAATTGCCTTTTGTGATCATATCAGAATCTTGTTCAATCATCAAAAACACACCAGAGTTTCAGTCACAGATTTGAATAATCCTTTATTATGAGTCTGTCTACATCTCCAAAGCTCAAAATGTTCTGTTCCACCTTGGGATGTCAAGAAACAGGGTTTTCAAGTTAACAACCACTTTTACCTTTTGTTCAGTATAGATGGGAATTCCAGGGCTGAAATGATACAAATGATTCTAATGAATGTCTATAGTGTTAAAAAAAAAAAAAAGGCATTTCCTATATTAGCACAAAGTGTGTTCTACCTGAGAGAAGAACTTAGCCTGAATGTGCAGGTTTGTGAGTTAAATATGTGAATGAAGCAAAACACAGAGTCAAACAGAAACAATTTCCACATATCACAGACATTTCTGGTGCAGCGAGGAGACCGACTGTGGACGAGACCTGGGAGGACGTCCCAGTAGTGGGGCAATATATATTATATATTATACACTGGCATGTGGTGTTGGTGGTGCTGCCACCTTTACATTAGGTGCACTGGTGTTTACCACATCGGCAAACTGCAAGTTCATGTGTCCATGTGCCACAGACAAAACGCTTGCACGAAAATGCACTTTAGCGTTTTTACCTCTGTTCCAGTGTAAATGAAGCCTTAGATGAACTGGCGCAATGAAAGAAAGTTCAGTTCTTGTTAAAAATACCTGTCTGTCTGTCTGTCTGAACCAATGTATGTAATTCCTGCAGCAGTATAGAAATATTATCTCCGATCTCTACAGTGAGTTTGACCTTTAAAACACAGTCTTATTATCTGTCTCTATCTACTCAGTCACTTCAGTGCCTCAGTTTTATTTGTACAGAATTAGAAAGTTCTCCAAGAGTGAGTTTTGAAACAAAAAAATACTGTTTGGGTTAATCCTTCATTGCCAGACAAATGTATTTTCTTCATTTTTTCTATGAAAACAAAAATAATCCTTTGCAATTTCCAAGAAAAATCAATTTTTGCAGCAGCACCATGTAAAGAGTGTCTACACTGTATTATGTGCAAGGTCTTCATAAGTCTTAGCGTTGGATACAAAACTAAACAGGATTTCTAATAATAGCTATTCCCAGGAGTCTTCTGCCTTCTCTATAAACACTGGTTGTTTCTTTGGTGAATAGAAACACAATGTAAGAAAAGCTGGATTATAAAGAACATGAACACAACTCAAGCTCCAAGGCATTAGGTGAAGTATTTTATTTACTGCAGTTTTTTCTGAATCTCCTCACTGTAAATACTATTTTTAAATCATTTCAGACACACGTGACAATTAACTGAAGTTATTTTAATGTTTCTAGAGACACATTTAATTTGTATTTTCCTTTAAACGCAACATATTTTCTCTAGTAGACCTAACTCTTCAAGCGATTTAGTATATTTAGTGTGACTCATGCATGATTCACGTCTGAGTAATCTTTATTCTCCTGTATTCAGATCAACCTCCATTTTCTCCACTGTGTAATTGGTGATATGCACAGGATTTGGAGCAATTTAAGTAAAAAAACAACTACAACAATAAAGAAATCTACTCGGCAGCGTGATCCACAGTGATCCATTGGAGGTCCTGACAACTGCATGGCTCGTATTTCTTTTAGATGAAAATTGCAGTTTAAAATGTCCAAATGATAGCAAATTTTACAGCAATTTGAGAACAAAATAAGACTGAAGATTATTACCTATTTGTGTACAGTTATTTTGTTTTATGTGAACTGGGGCTGTGTCCTACAAATCCTACAAAAACCATGACCAAAATTTAAGATCTAAACATTTAAATCTAAAAGAAAATGACTTCAAAGTGGTGAAATTATCCGTCCATGCAGCAAGATCATTTTACTTGACAAGTTATCTTAGAATAAACTCCCTCTAGACTAGAATTAAACAGTCTCAGAACGAGTATGTCGATAATAAATCTGAAAACAAGATGAATAAGCTGATATATATTTCAGAATCTTGGCCAGATCAGAGAGTTTGCAGTGAAGACCAGTAATAGAAGAGATCAGCTAATTCTTCACTCATGTTTAAATCAATAGCTTTTCTCTTAGGCGGTGTTTTCCTTTATGCAGTAGCAGTAGTGGGAGTAGTATTGAAGTGAATGTGACTGGTGACATTAGCGCTGAGCATGTAGCGCGGTGTTAGCACGTTCCTTCAGACTGATACAAGAGCCAGTGAAAGCACTTAGGGCCTGTACCTGTGACAGATAATTACCAGTTCACATTCAAAGGAACACCACACCAGATTGGATTTCACCGTGTTTTGTGAAAAGGACCAGCGCCGCCGCCAACATGTGAAGAATGACTCTATATTCTTTTGTAGAAGAAGAAGTGATGGCCTAACGTTTTCTATACTGTGCCCGCTGAATATGTAGTGACCGACCTCACGCAAACATTATAATATCCTTTAAGTGATATTTTTATTATAATTTTATCCATGCAGAACAAGTAGAAGTAATTCAGTCCTTTAAATGTGCTATAACTATACTGGGGTGTTAAGGAATGAAGCTGTGCTAAAAACAAAAGGTTCAAAGTTGAAGAATTTTAGAATGAGCTGAATGAGAGTAGTAAGACTTTAAAAACACAGAGGAGCATCTGGAGTGGCACCAAATACTATCACAAGGCTGACCGGAGCATTTCATTTTTGTATAGTACAAGTATAGTTGTGTAGAAATTTACTTTAAACAAGCTTCTCAACCTAAAAAGACCAAATGTGCCTGTACTGTTCTAAATCCCCTGCAGTGCACTGCTGCACCCCTAGGGGACGCTGTACCCTATATTGGGAAACCCTGTGGTTGTGTTATAATGGCCTGCCTCCTCAGTTCACCTCCCCCTATGTTCTAGTCTCCATCTGTTCCTGCTGGAGCAGTGACAATCCGCCCACAGAGGGGCCATAGGTGCAGTACCAGAGGAAAGAGGCTTTAAAACAGAATCTGAACAAACGCAAGGATTTTGTGATGTGACTCCAACACTTCAGAGGGTCAGAGGTCACAGGGAGACAAAGATTCAACTTACAACACCCATCAGTGATCAGTTAAAAACAAGTGTTTAGCACATTGTCAAAGCACAACAGAAGAGATGTGATCAGGCACATATCTGGACATTTTCTTTTCCATCTGGCAACTTTCACCAGTGCAAAAACTCTGCTCATATGTAGCACTGTGTCCAAACAAACTATAGATGTAGCCTTGACTAATTGTGAATGTGTGCTGTCTTTTCCTCACTGCTTGTGGCATCCATGAATTTTACAACACATAGAAAACTGGACACCAGGCCTTATCTCCAAATACCTTTAATGATTCCACAGCAGACTCATTAGTGGCCCATTACTGCTGTGCTACATGCACACGATAATATCTGATGTTTTAGGCTAAAACGTTGATGAACTGTAAATGACAAAATCATCTGAGTTCTTTCTGATCATGGCCCCTCTGATTACTCACATCAAATTATACAGTGTGCATGTCCATTAAGTATCTAATTATCTAGAAATCAGATATTAATCAGATGTTGGTCATTTTATAAGCGCACTCACAAGCCTAATGTTTCCATAGTCCATATATCAGTGCACTCCTGCCTCCTCAGTCCAGTGCAGGGCTCAGGGCAGATGCCTCCTCAGAGCCTCCAGTCCCTCTGTGCTGCCTGAACAATGACGTATCAGAGTTTAATGGAGCTGTTCATATTGTATAAGAAACACGCTGGGACACAGAAATTACCAAATTGAACTGAGCAGCGGAGTGCGACAGTCACTGACAGACCACGTCACACTTCTGAATAGGTAATGTAAAATCCATCACAACTCAAGCAAGAAATACATCCAATATTCTGGGCATATTAGCGTTCACTATACGCCTGTCCAATGTGCGCCAAAGGATCCGGCTCAAAGTGGTTCACCGGCTCCAAAATAAAGGTTTACAATCTCTGTCACATCCAGCCACAGAAATGTCTGAATTATGTTAGAAAATGTGTAAAGCAGCACATTTGGCTACAGGACTTTATGTGAAGTTTCTGAATGAAAGCTTCCATCTGTAATTAGAGAGCTGGACCTGACCATGATGCATTCTCACACGTCACCACTAGAGGCTGCCTATGTTACTGCTGTCATACAGAAGGAGGGTCTGGAAAAATATGAAATATGGAAAATAATTATTGAGAAGAATTATGTCCGTTTTTGCAGTGACAATACTTCAAAAATATCAGAAAATATTGTATATGTATTGGTAATTTATGGATTTATTCTTATAACGATGTAAACGCCATTCGCATCAGCAAGTGGGTAAAGTGTCTTGCCCAATAACAGCACCGGTTAAAGCTGTGACACACCAGACAAGCCAGAATTAGTAAAGAAGATCAACATTTTCAAGGTTCTTCAGGTACATTTTGGCTTCATTTCCTTCAAAGAACTTTCCTTCCAACTTTTTGAGAATATACTAGAGTAAATTTTAAAAGTGTATAGAAAAACGAATGAGTATTTTCCTTCCTAAAGAGGAGTTAGAATACATAAACATTCACAGCTGGTTGCATAACGTGTAGTTCGTATTTACCTGGTAACTGCATTTCTAACGGCGTCGGAAAGAGTCCTCGTTTAATTGAGGTCAGTGTGTTATTCGGTGAGTTAATTTTTCACTCGCACAAACCCAGCGTCTGGCGGCAAAAGAAAAGGTCAGAGAAAGTGGAAGTGTAATCCCAAAAATGGAGTCTACCTTCTGGTCCTGTTTTACCACAAAAACAGACACTTCATGAGCAGATAATGAGACGAACCTTGGGTGCACCGCAAAAACCAGCATCTAGGTAAGTGGAAATGTATTAAATTAAGAACATCTAACTTTATTTGAGTAGATTCAACTTACTAAAACTACAACTACAACTTTTTCTGTATTTTGTTTCTTAATATAGTGTAAAAAGTTGTTGTTTTTCTTAGCGCAAGCAAAGCAAGATCCATTTTCATATTTTAAGTACAAAGATCCATTGGTAGATCATTTTCCTCAGATCATCGTAACCCCAAAACTTCCTTAATTCATCTTAACTTGGCTTGAGTTTTTGTAGAGTGGGGTTTTCAGTATTTGACAATCGGTAATCAAATGGGATTAATTCAAGTACAAGTGCTGAATACTGTCTTCTGAGTTCATTTACCAGTGGAGAACATGCGCAAAATCAATTTAATATCAAACGTAATTACGGGATGAAGTGATAAGGAGCTGGGTCGGGGTGAACTGGAGCATGGAGAACCCAAATATTAAGTTCATAATGAAATCTCTTCTTTCAAAGGCAAAAGTGCGAGATTCTGCAAGGGCTTTTTTAGACTAGTGTTACCAAAGTCTAGCAAATTCTTGAATTTCTCTGCAGATCAATAAAGTTTCTGTTTGTCTCTATGTTTCTCACGGAGGTGGAAAAAGTACTGAAAAATAAAAGTTTAAAAAAAGTATCTTTACTTTGCTTAACTCCAACTCAAGTAAAAGTAACCATCTACAAAAGTAAAAAGTACTTCAATTAAAATGTCATTGGAGTTACTTAGTTATTTCAATTATTTTATGTAAAAAAGGATGAATCATAAATCTAATCTAAATCTAAGTTTTCAGCAACTTTTAGGTGATACAGAGAAACTTTGTATATTTTAAAGACACTGCGCTCTTCCTACTTTTAATATTACTTTATAGAACTTAGAACTTTAACTGCATAACAAATTAAACAAAGTCCAATTTATATGGTCCAACAGATTTGATGTTGCACAGTTGCACAGTTTTGCATTATTATGTTATTTCCTATCATGTGTTCAAATGAAAATCGCTGTCCAAGGTTTGGCCAAGGTTTTCCTTCGCTTTCCTCTCCAGAATTATTCAATACGCCTTCTTCACGAATATCGTCCATAACGACCTCCATCTCTGGCTCGGCACCAGCGTCATCCAAGTTGATCCAAGATAAACTGAGGCTTATGTGCAAAGACTATACATTATGTGCGAAAATGATGCACAATTTCCTTTCATTTCTGGCAGATTAGGGATTTTTATTTCTTTTTTTTTCTCTATTAGTCTGATTTTACAGTAATGAGAGTGAGTTCCAATGTAATTAAGTACAAAACTTCGGTCAAAATGTACTCAAGTAGAAGTAAAATGACCTATTCCAAAAACGACTTAAAATGACTCCATACTTTCCAGCTCTGGTTTCTCGAAAGACTGACCGAGCTTGTGTGTGAATGTATTTCTCTGCGCTATCTGCCCTTGTTGTATCCGTCTTTATTAAATATTCTGTCCCCAATGACACACTGAGTAAATCTACCAGTACAGCCCCCTAGTGTTGGATGGAGACACAGCGGCAGTGTCCCGGGCCGAGGTAGAACAGATGTTAGCACCTGAGGCCTGGCAGAGTCACAGTCACAGCCCCTCATTATCCACTGCACTGGTCTCCAAATGTGTCTGAGTCTCACTGGGCATTAAGCTTATAAGGGTAGATTTATGAACACAACTACTCCCTCTGTAACTCTGCAGGTTTAAAGGCTTTAGATTATGGAAAATTAACTCTTGTGAGCTTAAACCATGGTAGAACGTTGTTATGGCATCAAAAAAAGAATGAAAATCCATCAACTGTGGACGTGGTGGAGCCAATAGATAATGAGGCTGTTTACTCAACCAACGTAGCGGTTCTTAGAGGCTTTTACGAACTGTAGCTTCCTCGCAGTTTGTTGTAATGATGTTGTTTTTGAGGTTCCTGAAAGGAGAAGAGAAAGGGGAAAGGAGCGAAGCGAAACTGAGGTGATTCTTGGAGATTCCTTCCAGCGATGGCTGCACTGAAGGAGACGAATTATCTAAAGACTGACGCGCTGGTCCCTAAATTACTTCTGAACATGAAATTTCAGCAGCAATTCGTTCACACGCACCGGCTGTAAACAAGCAAGATTTCTAGCATAAGGAGGAGGCGGGAGGAGGCGTTTCTACTTAGGGAGCTGTGGAGGAGGACAAACAGTCGCTGTATTTCTCTTTCTTTGATGTACTGCGCAACTTTTCTGGTTGCGGTTACACTACTACATGTTATTACTGTGCCTGGGAGTTAGGTTTGCCAGGGATGTCACATACTACTGCATTAAAAGTATGAAATATTTATTCAATTGCACGCATTTTTACCGCTCAAAAATACAAAAAGGGGCGAGCTTTCATCAGATTTGATCTATGACTGGACCTGGTGGCATTCTTGTCTCCATGGAGATAGAAAAGTTGAATACTTTGGAACATTTAGGCAAACCCACCCCTGCCCCCAAAAAACAAAACCCATTAACACACAAACCCTGCGTCATATTTAAGCTGAGCTCTTCTCTCAAACTTAAAACACTGTTCCACCTTGTGATGTCACCTTGTTAACCAGGAAGTGCTGTGTTTTTAAACTCCATGCACCTTTTTCTATAGGGAAACACTATACTCACTAAAATATGGTTAATTACCTCTACTAATCAAACTGTAAAAAGCTGCTATGAGCTTCAAAACTATCACTTCATGACATCACAAGGTGAAACTCAGCATTTTGAGCTTAATCAAACATGTGTCAATGAAATAAAACACAAATCCAGGTATGTTTTTGAGGAGGTAACGACATTTTAATATGGCCTAAAGCTCACAAAAGTCAAGTTTGCGTAATATTTAAAATGCGTTGGATTGTCCTTGGTGCGGTCCCATAACTAATTACCCACCATGCATTGCGTTTTAAACTGGATGCCTGTTCTGATATAGTTCCTGGCTTGTGGATATGCGTCTTTTCCCCACTTGACTAAATGCAAGAATTACTAACCTCCCCCAGGCAACAAAGGCAATATATTTTAATTAGTAGATGCAGAAATCAATGAATAGCTTTTAATGGGACTAATTTGTGAGAACAAGATCCAACCAAAGTTTAAAAAAAAAAAAAAAAATCCCACGAGTGAATTCCCAAAGCCTTAGAACTGTGACTGAACCCAACTACAATCACCTAATGAAGTAGAAGTAGAAGTTTTGAAGTTACCTCAAAATTGGAAAAAAAAAATAGTTTAATAATAGTTTTTCAACCCAGATTTTAAGCTAGATTCTAATTTGGTTCTTTTTTGTTACTTTTTTCACAATCTGGGGGAAGATATCAGAGAATTAAACTAGTAAAAAAAAATCTGCAGTGTAATAAGAGGTCATAATGAAGATAAAAATGTTAAAAAAACAGCTAAAGTAATCCATTTGAAATAAAAAAGTGTATTAATTTAAGCTTAAAATTGGTTTAAAGGTGAATTATATGTATTGATCTTGTATCTATCCAATTCTAAAGGTGTTTATTGTAACCTGGTACTGTCACAGACTTGTTACACCTGCCATGAAGAGAGATACTGTGGAAAATTATAGGCAATGCAAAAACAAGCTGTAGCTGACCTAAAATGTTACATAGAGTATCTTTAAACCCACAGTGGCTGAACACGTTTAAAGGTCCAAAAACCAGTGCGCTCCGGACTTTGAAACAGAGCGGATATTTGGGTTATGGATCACGCCGTTTCCCTTTTCTCTAGACACGGCAGGACATCGCTGTGACCAGAGGTGCCAGTAGGGGGCGGGCCTGAAAGGGGCTCCTCATGTACTGCCTGTAGACTGTGAGCTGACCACCGGTGGCGATGCTCGTCACATAATAACCCTGCATCTGACTCACTGACAGAATTTAGAATTACCAAGCTAAAAATTAAAATGTACTGGCCGTAGCTGATTCTAAAGGGGCTGGTGCAGACACTGCATTTGACACAAATGTCAAATTTTTAACAAATGCCTGAAAGGGGCTCCTCATGTACTGCCCGTAGACTGTGAGCTGACCTCCAATGGCTATGCTCGTTACATAATAACCCTGTATCTGACTCACTGACGGACTTTAGAATTACCAAAAGTCAAATTTTTAACAAATAATTAAATTAAATTCAATTTATTTTTGTATAACAGTTATCTCGCCGGGCTTCACAAAATTGTTAAATTAGCAAACAGAGATGTCAGAGAATGAAGCAGAATAAGAAAAAAAAATAATAATTATAAATAAGCAAACAAAGATGTCAGAGAATGAAGCAGAATAAGAAAAATAATAATAATAATTAATTAATAATTCAAAAATACAGAATGTCCAACAACAAGCAGCAAATGGATAATTGTCCCAGCATCTCCTGTCCTTAGACCCTCCTTCTTCGGCAAGGAAAAACTCGAAAAAAAAAACCCAGTGGGAAAAAAAACCCAGAAACCTCTGGGCAAATATGCAGTAAAATGCCAAAATAAGGCCAGTGTTAGGTATACACTTCTATTTTAGACCTTTTTACGCAGCTAATCAGTAGAATAAAGTGATTTTGGTGATTAGTAGCCCTTGAAACACATACAAAACCACAAAGACTCACCTTTATACTCTTAAAAGTTTATAGGGACTTTTTGTAACTTTCTGAGGCTAAAACGGCTTTGTCGGCACGGTAAAGCAAACAACTAGCATGCTAAAAACGCACTTCCTGATTGTGAGACGATAACACACTTTCTCGTTTTTAGGCAGCACACAGCGCTCTCAACGAAATTCGCTGAAAAACATGGAAAAAAAACAAGTGCAGCCATTTTAAGTGTCAGCGTGTCCAGCAGTGAGTAGTGCAGCAGCTTTGTGGACACAGGCTGACAGTCCTTCTCTCCTAAACCTGATTGCATGCAGCAGCGATCGCCCACTCTCCCCAGGGCACGGCCACATTTTCATTTAATCAAGTGGAAATAAATGATCGGCCATTAGCGAAGGGAGGCCGTGAGCTCGGGAGCGCAGTGCTAAGTGTCAGAAGTGTAGCTCACCTCCGGGGCAAAGCTCTCTCTCAGTGAACACCTCTCATTATCGGAGCAGAGGAGGATGAAGAGGGAAGGGAGGGAGGAAGGAGGAAACAGAGGAGGAAGAGAGAAAAGGGACGGGAAAAAAGTGGAAGAGGAGGCCGGGGGCTCGGGAGCGCAGTGATAAGTGAAGTTTAGCTCGCCTCCCGGGTAGAGGTGAGTCGGTGAATGCCTCAGTATCGGAGCAGAGGAAGAGGAGGTAGAAGAAGAAGACCAGGAAATAGAACAACGGAAAGAAAAGAGGAGGAAGACTACAAAAGGATTGGAAACTAAAAAAAGCGTTTAAATGAATGCTTAAAAGTTTGGGGACGAGATCAATGCTTTGTAACTGTTTTTAACTAACACATTCTCTACAAGAAAAGAAACGAGTGATCGCAATGGGACAATCCTGGGTAAATAAAGGTAAAAGAGAGGAGGAAGAGGAAGAAGAGGAGGCAGAGGAGAAAAAAGAAGAGTGTGATGAAGATGAAGGAGGTAAAGAAATGGCAGAGGAGAAAGAAGAAGAAGAGGATGAAGAGGAGGTGGAGAGGATGCAGAGGAGAAAGAAGAAGAGGGGGAGGATGAAGAGGGTGCAGAGGAAAGTGAAGAAGAAGAGGAGGTGAAGAGAAGACAGAAGAAGAAAAGATAGCAAAGAAGAACAAACAAGGAGATGAGGATGAAGAGGAGGTGAAGAGGATGCAGAGGAAAGAGAAGAGGATTTGAAGAGAAGGCAGAAGAGAAAGAAGAATAGGAGGATGAAGAAGGGGCCAAGAGGATGCTGAGGAAAGAGGAGAAGAAGAAGAGGAGGTGAAGAGTAGACAGAGGAGGAAGAGGTAGCAGAGGAGAAAAAATCTAGAAGAGGAGGATGAAGAAAAGGTAAAGAGAGTGCAGAGGAAAGACAGAAGAAGAAGAGGAGGAGGTGAAGAGGATGCAGAGGAAAGAGAAGAAGAAGAGGAGGTGAGGAGTAGATGTTAGAGGAAGAGGAAGTAGAGGGAAAAACAGAAGAGTAGAGGAGGAGGAGGATGAATAGGAGGCAGAGGAGAAAGAAGAAGAGGAAGATGAAGAGGGGACTAGAGGATGCAGAGGAGAAAGAAGAATAGGATGATGACAAAGTGGAGGAAGAAGAGACAGAGGAGAAAGAAAAGGAGGTGGATGAAGAGGGGGTCAAGAGGATGCTGAGGAAAGAGAAGACGAAGAAGAGGAGGTGAAGAGGGGAGGAGAGGATGCAGAGAAAAAGAGGACGATGAAGAAGACGAAGAAGAAGAGGAGCGAGGATGAAGAGGGGGTGAAGAGGATGCAGAGGAAAGAGAAGAAGAGGAGGTGAGGAGTAGACGTGAGAGGAAGAGGAGGCAGAGGAGAAAGAAGAAGATGAGGAGGCAGAAGAGAAAGAAGAAGAGGAGGATGAGGAAGAAGAGGAGGCATATAGGAGGAAGAGATGAATGAAGGGGGATGGAGATGGGGTGAAGAGTAGACAGAAGAGGAAGAAGAAGAGCTGGGATGAAGAGGAGGCAGAGATGTTACAGAGGTGTGGGTGTGCGAGCGCGACTGGAGAATCGGGGCCCCTGCACCTCGGGGCCCTGAGTGATTATTAAACGTGACGGAGCAGCACTGATGAGCTGCCTCCATCTGAATGCACATGTCCAACAGTCACTGGTTTGAACCCCAAAGAAACCACCAGAGGAACCCCAGAGGAACCCCCAGAGGAACCTCCAGAGGAACCCCCAGAGGAACACCCAGAGGAACACCCAGAGGAACCCCTAGAGGAACCTCCAGAGGAACCCCCAGAGGACCCACCAGAGGAACCCCCAGAGGAACCTCCAGACAAACCCCCAGAGGAACTCCCAGAGGAACCCCCAGAGGAACAACCAGAGGAACCCCCAGAGGAACAGGCTCAGGGTTCTTCAGGGTGATCTGGTTTCTGGAAACTGGAGGATCATCTCACTGTTTGAATGTGTCTTTTAAACATTTAAAAGTGTTTCGAAGTTGACAAGTTCTGCAAGGATGAACACAATCCACATGTCTCAACAAACACCTAAGCTCTTCTTTATAAAACTGTAATTATTAGGGAAGAATGAACAATCGGACTGATATTTGGTGCGAAAAAAATCTTGCAATGCCGTGTGGTAATACAGGAAGTTCTCAACTGTATTAAGAACTGTATTAGAATAATTTGAATAATTTCAGTCCCGGAATTGCAATTTTCTGCTGAACAAAACGTAAAAAAGAGAGCTGGTGAAACATCACAAGGTGGAACAGAGCATTTTGAGCTTTGGAGATGTAGCCAGAGTAACAATGAAGTCATGTGTGAATGAAATAACAACTGCATTTATGAAGGGGGAAGGAAGGTCTGTCAAGTGGAGGAAAGGTGCAAAAAAATGTATAAGAAAACAAAGGAGATGATCGTGGAGTTTGCAAGGAACCCAGTGCAACTTCTCCTCTGTATATCAGTGGAGATGCAGTGGAGATTGCTTCAAATACCGGAGTATACGGGAGTCCAAATCTAATCTCACCTGGTCTAACGATATCAGTTGCACATTAAAGAACGCAAATCGACTTTCTTGGGCGTCGTAGAAAAGGTCTGAAGGACTTTTACAAGTTCACGGTGGAGATCGTCCTCACCTCCAACGTGACTGTGTGGTTCAGGAGCAGCACCTTGCCAGAGAAGAAAGATCTGCAGAGGGTCAAGAGCTGCTGAGGAACATCTGACCTGCACTGAAGACCTTTACATCAGGTGCAAAGAAAACCTACGGCATCACGGAGGATCACGAACGACTCCATCCATCCAGCACGTGGACTTTTCAGCTTTTAAATCAGACTACGCCACCTACAGGCCAGACTTTGGAGAAGTTTTTACCCTGATGCTGTTTGGCAGATCAATTCGGACTCTAAATGCACCTTACAAATAACATAGACTTTGAAAGCACTTTAGAAAATGGGCGCGGGTTTTCAAAGACTGTACCTGACATAAGGTATTTTAAACAGTTTATTCTTTTTATCATTATTGATGAAGCTGCTGGCCTGAACTGGAGTGCGGAGTTTCGTTTCTGTGTAGCAGATCAATTCGGACTCTAAATGCACCTCACAAATAGCACAGACTTTGAAAGGACTTTAGAAAATTTTAAGACTGTACCTGACATATGGTATTTTAAACAGTTTATTCCTTTTTTATTATTATTGATGAAGCTGGTGGCCTGAACTTGAGTGCGCTGTTTTGTTTCTGTGTATTTTTTTATATTGAAATGACAAATAAATTCTAATTCTGATGTTTGTGATGAGCGATGATCAGATGAAGCTTCCAAGAGTCGATTATGCATGACACTGAAACGACAAATAAATTCTGATTCTGATGTTTTCGATGAGCGATGATCAGATGAAGCTTCCGAGAGTCAATTATGCATGACGTAGGACACATAGATAAGGCAAGAAAAGGGTTGCGGGTGAGTTTATAATCCATTTAAATTACATCATTTGGGGAATATAATCCAAAACTCCCCTATATATCGGCTCAGAAATAGCGGCGGAGCTTATAGGCCGTCGTTTTTTCTGGATTCTAAACTTCGAAACTTCGATCTCAGGTAATTATTTAAGCTATTAACTGAAAACGCAACAACAGAAGCCTGACAAAAAAGGTTGAAAATCACAGATATGTAGTTTTTTGGTGGTCCAAGTCAAACCTAGAGTGTATTATCAGAGCTATGCCTCCTTTTCCACAGGCTTCTAGATGCAGGCTGAGGTAAGGAAGCCGTCCACGCTCACACACAGGAAGCAGGAGATAAGAAAAGGAGATGAGAGGAGGAGCAGGGGCTGATGGGAACATGGCCGCCGCCTCGGGCCACTGTGTCTAAACTTGGATAGTGACCAAAGCCCGGGCCGAATGTAAAGAGAAAGATCGGCGCATTATCACGTCTACGGCTCTGATACGGACTCACGCTTTTCATCCTCCTACTGCAAAACAAACACAGAGACGAGAACATCTGATTCAACCAACATTCATCTTAAAAATATAGAAATTATAAAACCGTTACTATAGAGATTAACGATTTAAACCAAATATTACATCTTTTGAACTGTGAAAAGCTGATCTATTACTCACCAGAACTTGTATCTTGAGTATTTTGTAGTAGTAGTTTGAGCAATCTTTAAAAGTGCATTGTGTAACTTCGCAGTTGCGGGTCCGTCACCTGCTTGTTGCTATGGTTACCTCATCGATCTGCCTGGAATGTTCCGCAGTACGACGTTAAACAGCTCTACTTTAAAGTTATTCAATTACAGGTGGTTTTATAGCTCAAAAATGCATTAAAAAAACTGAGCGGGTTCGCCTTTCTACAGATCTGACCTGTAACTTGGTCTGGTTTGGTCTCCGTGACGATAGAAAGGTTTAATGTCGTACTGTGGAACATTAAAGACAAAGCAATAACATTTCTATGGAGATTAGTTACACAAAGCACCTTTAATTCAAATTCAAAGTTTATTGTCAAAAAATGAAATTACGTTTCTCACTCTTAATCAAAGTTAAATTAAATAATAATAATAAATTGCATAGTCATTTTGGTACATACTGCAGTTTTCTAATGAAGAAGTGATTGGACTTTTTTATTTGATTAAGTATATAGATCAAAATTATGATTTCAAATGTTTAAATAACATAATGATCCACGATAGATTTAACTATAGCGTAGAAGAATGAGTGCTTTTTAAAGTTTGTATGGCAGGTTTGATGATTTTCTAATTTCTACTTAATTTGGAAAAATATAAATTGTAGTTTTACACCAACTGAGAAGCAGTTTGTGAAAAAAAAGTTTAAAAATTATGCTGAAAATTACAGGAAGTAAAATTTTTTAAATTTTAGA
>JACN01122800.1:0-12121 GCA_000787155.1 Scartelaos histophorus | reverse complement strand
TTTTCTATTTGCTAATTTTAGTATATTATTATTTAGTCTTATTTTATTTCTTATGTATTTTTTATTGACTTGGTTATTTATTTATTTTATGCTTCATTTTATTTAATGTGTTAATATATTGTGCTTATTTTATGCTTCATTTTATTTAATGTGTTAATTTATATTGTGCCTACTTTGGAGACTGTGTTTGTAAAATGTGCTGTACAAATAAAGTTGAATTGGATTGGAAAAGTGCAAATCAGGAGTCGAAGCAAAGGGAAAAAAATATTTAATTTTAAGTGTATTTTTTCTTTACTACATTCCACATGTGGTATTCATAGTTTGGATGCCTTTAGTGAGACTCTATAATCAAGGAACTAAAGAAGAAACATAAATTAAAAAGTGTGTCCAAACTTTTGATACTGGTAGTGTATATATTTATTATCAAGAGACATTTGTTATGTTTGGGGTAATTACAGTAGCTCCCATAGCAACTCGGCCCCTGGACCTGGAGCCGAAGCCGAGCACTGAGCTTGGAAACACAAGTATAAACTGAAGTGTAGTTAAATCTGAAAGATGACACGGGGCTGGAGTTAAAACACAGAAGTTTATTTATGTCAGTACAGACCCAAGACAGACATGACCCCCCAGGACTCTGCGAGAGTGTGGTCCATTCAATCTAGTGTGGTCCAGTCTGGTCTAGTCTAGTCTTCAGTCGTGTCTAGTCCAGTCCAGTTCGCAGACTACAGTCTAGTCTAGTCTAATCAATTTTTTTCTAGTCCAGTCCAGTCTGATTCAGTTCTGTCAAATACAGTCTAGTCTAGTCTCCGTCAGTCCAGTCTAGGTTTATCTAGTTCAGTGGAGTTTAGTCTAATCTAGTTTAGTCCAGCCTAATCTAATCTAGTTCGGTTCAGTCTAATCTGATACAGTCTAGTCTAGTACAGTCCAGTCTACTATAGTCTAGTACAGTCCAGTCTAGTCTAGTCTAGTACAGTCCAGTCTACTATAGTCTAGTACAGTCCAATCTAGTCTAGTCTAGTCTAGTTCAGTCCAGTCTAGTCTAGTTTGGTACAGTCCAGTCTAGTCTAATCTAGTTCATTCTAGTCTAGAACAATCCAGTCTAGTCTAATCTAGTACAGTCTAACATCTAGTTCAGCCCTGTCCAGTTCAGTCTAATCTAGTCTAGTCTATTCCAGTTCAGTTCTGTCTAATACCAGGCATGAGCCTGAATTGGAAAAAAAATCACTGAACATATATCGTGGGACCTAACAACCAATAGGCCGGGGCCGGGAAAAAAATATTTAATTTTTGGATTTTAGGTGCTCTGTGGTGCAATCTGGGCAAAATACTAAGTCTAATTTTGAGATTACATAGAGGCTTTATAGAAGGGATTTAGGGTGACAAGATTGCATTATATGGTCATACATGTATAATCAGTCATTTTTGTTGTACATGATCATTAAGACCTGTGTTTTGATATTCACTACTGAATTGTTCAGCAAACTGTAGATTTAAATACATGTAGATCTATTCAGTCAGTCCGCTTTGCGGATCCGCTGCGTATTTGTTCCGTATTTTCTTTCTGACTGTCGCTAACCCAAACCCCAGGGCAGCTGCTGTCACACAGCGGACATGCTGCGAAATCATCTTAGATTCGCACTGTGAATGCACTTTTACCACAACATTTGTTAGATGTTTAACTATCAATTAGCCAATCCAAGGTGAAGGCGAAGGTGCGGCGGATCAGGAGCGGATCCGGCGTGGTGCAAGTGGGTGGCAAGATTGCATTATATGGTCATACATGTATAATCAGTAATTTTTATTGTACATGATCATTAAGACCTGCGTTTTAATTTTCACTACTGCATTGTTCAGCAAACTCAATTTAAATACATGTAGATCTATTCCATAAAAGATATACCCTATACTTACATGAGTAGTATCCTATATTGTATGTTCCACTCATACCAGAAAGAATTCCAAATCCCTAAACTTGGTATCCTCTTGCTATCGATCGATACGGCAAGGATTTCCCGTGCCGTGAATTCTGATTGGCCGATTTCCCTTCGTCATCAAAGCCTCGGAAGGTACGAATGTAGCCGATTGCCTCATAAGGATTATCTCTGTAGCTTGTGACAAATGCACGTGGCTTTGATGCAAATTCTTCTTGGTCAAAACAGACTTAATTTCTTCAGCTGTTTTAGCTTGGGTCCGGGCTGTGGTTAAGGGCCCCTCCCACAAATTTTATTGCAGATTTGCATGAATCTCAGGAACCACCAGATTCATTAAAAAAAACGCAGAATTCCGCGAATCTGTGGAAAAAGATCATGTCTGTAATATAGTCCAGTCTGGTCTAGTACAGTCCAGTCTAGTCTAGAACAGTCCAGTCTAGTCTAATCTAGTTCAGTCTAGTCTAATCCAGTTCAGTCTAGTCTAGTTCATTTCAGTCTAGTCTAATTTAGTTCAGTCTAGACTAGTCTAATCTAGTCTAGCATAGTTCAGTCTAGTCTAATCTATTTCAGTCTAGACTAGTCTAATATAGTTCAGTCTAGTCTAATCTATTCCAGTCTGGTACAGTCCAGTCTTGTCTAGTGCAGACCAGTCTAGTTTAATCTAGTTCGGTCTAGTCTAATCTAATCTAGTTCGGTCTAGTCTAATCTAGTCTAGTCTAGTACAGCCTAGTCTAATCTAGTCTACTATGGCCCAGTCTAGTCTAATCTAGTTTCGTCCAATCCAGTCTAGTACAGTCCAGTCTAGTCTAGTACTGTTTAGTCTAGTTCAGTCTTACCCAGTCTGGCTATGCCACAGTTGTAGGGAGTATTATACAGCCGATGATGTAGGCCAAGACAGCGAGGACAGATCTGGCAATGACTGAGCAGACAGTGTGGGGCTGGCACTATTTCTTTTTCACAAACATGCTTGTGCTGCTCCTGGTAACAGTAGTAGAAACAGCACAGCAGGGCCATTGAAAATTCTAGTCTGTATCCAGACATATTTTACTTGCAAAATATCACTGTCAGTTTAAAAAGATTGGAGAAAATGTGCTTGAGGTTTAGTGCAGAGTTAAGTCCTAGTTTGGTGTGTTCGACAGACTTAATTTTAGTTGAGAAGCAAACAAAATCTTTTTCATGAGTGTTTTGCTGCAAGCCTTGATCTTAATTCCTTTTTAAAACAGCGTGTGAATCCAAGTTTGGAAATTAACACCACAGATCGTAGAAAAATGATTGCCTTTGAGCTCTAAATAACATCACAAATTACAAGTGTAACTGTTTTAAGGAGAGCAGACAGTTAAAAAGAGCATAGATTTCAGACTTGTACTTTTTAAGGTTAAAAAAAAAAAACAATTAGCTGCTCTTGGGAGGAATTGAAAAGCATGTTCAGTGAGTGAAGAATCGTGAGTGTGCCACTTTGTCCCTATAGTGTAGCGCCATGTTACCAAGTAAAGAACTCTTCCATACAAAGACCTATAGTGCTTGTGTGTGCTCTATAGTTATATGTATATAGTTATATGATTATATGACACCCATGGATCATTCTGTTATCATTTAAATCTCAGTATTGATCTAAAATGTCTTAAAAGAAAGAAGAGTGCTGACGTCCGTATAAGAAAACTGTGGTGTCCAATGGCCAAAATGACTATGCAACACTGCTGAATCCTATGTGTATCATGTCTTCTTTTAAATCTAATTGCATACTGACAAATTGCATGTAATATGTTATCTGATTGAATTATTCTTTAAATATGTTTATTTGAAGTAAAATCTGGGCTCAGCAGTGGTGTTAACAGCACATTTAAGTGCTATAAAGCAAAGAGCAAACGTTGAGTTCAGAGAAACATCAAGGCCAAATCATCTGAGTGGAATAGTACATGCAGTTTGTGACTATAGTGGTACAGAGTGTCTAAAAATAAATGTTATGAAACTTACTTTGTCAACCCTATTTAAAGGTGTATTGTGTAACTTTTCTGGTGGATGGTCCGTCACCTGTTTGTTTCTATGGATATGCCATTGTTCTGCCTGGAATGTTGCACAGTGTGACATTAAACAGCTCTGCTGTACATTTATTCAATTACAGGAGGTTTTATTGCTTGAAAATACAAAGAAAAACAGGCGTTCTGGGGTCGCCTCTCCACAGATCTGACATGTAACTTTGTCTGGTTTAGTCTCCATGAAAATAGAAAGGTTTAATGCCGTACTGTGGAACAGCAAAGATGGATATGGTCAAAGCAATTGACAGACGCCCCACCAGAAAAGTTACACAATGCTCCTTTAAGAAATTTAAATGGTGAGCTAATGTTTCAAACTGACAGGTAATATTTTTACTATTTTGTTTCTGGTGAGTAAAGTAATAAAAATAAACTGATGAAAATTCGGCAAGTGACTCTTGGGGAACTGGGGAATGACAGGCTCAGTGCAGGGCCAGAATGGAACAACTTGAGAGAAAATCACACAATGAACATGAAATGAAATGTTCTCTGACCTTGCAAGTAGAAATTCCAATATGACATGATGTTTCTGTTGTCATGTACAAGTCAGAACATAGGATATCCAACCTTCGAAGATAACTGGAACACACGTTTATGTCTAACACTTCAGCGACCATTATCCATCCACGAAGTAAAACTATAAAACTCATCAAAATTGTCACAACCTGGAAATAGGTTGGCTTTTCAGCCTAATTTAAAATTGAATGTGCCTCCACTAGTTTTCAAGAACTAGCTTTGCACATAGCGAACAGTTTCTCTAATGAACACCAGGAAGCCTCTGACTGTTTTAGGCATTTACTTAAGAGTTGATTGTGAAACTGTAAAAACATAATATTTGCTTAACAATCGCTTAACATTAGCTGGACTTAAAAACGTCTATAAAACAAGCAATTTGTATGACGCTAACATTAATGAAAATTCCCATCTAGACATGCTAGTGCTATTAGCATTTTATATTTTAAGGTGAATTTCAGTTATAAAACAACTTAAAGTGCCTTATATGAGTTTATAGAGTGTTAGAGAGTTATATTGGGGCCAAATAACAGTTTACACTGGCAAGTAACAGAACAGAACAAAAAAAGTCTAGAACAATATAGTGTTTAAGGAAGAACAAAACAGATAAACTCAAAACAGAAATATTCTTTCTCCACTAGGGCAGAACATTAATTATGTTTTCATGAAACATGGAGTCTAATTTGCTCTAAAGAGGCAGTATTATTAATATTTCTTTTAGCTTTCTACCATGTTATAACGTTGTTCCCTCATCAAAAACATACCTGAAGAGGTTTTAGAGTCATCCATGCATGTTTGAGTAATTTAGCAATCTCTTCCAGGCCTTTCAAACATTCCTTATGGTAGGCTGTAAGATTCTGTACAAGGCTCCGCCCACAAGCCTTCATCACCCACGCTCCCACATCACAATCAATAATATACAAAACCATGATACAAAACTGCACAACGACTTGACAAACCCCCCACAATGTATGGTAGTTTCATTAGCAGAACACACGCTGATTGTGCTGTGATAGCGCTCTGAAGGGGGAGTGCCTTAGGTTGATTTCAGTGAATATAGCATTTTCAAAACAATAAAACTGAACATGGTGATCTAAATATGTTATGTGTTTGCAGTTAATACTCCACAGAAGTAAAATACCCCATTTGGAAGCAAGGTCATGTTATTTTATGTGATTAAAACACATTCTTAATTCTTGTATCCCATGACGACAAGCCCCTCCACCCATCACCTCACACCGTCGCACTGAAGAGCCAGCGTGCACCACCGGCCCTTGTTTGATTTGGGAACATCTTGCTCATTCCAGTTTTCAGTTATTCAATCAATTATTCATGAAGTTCATCAAATGAGAAAGAGGGTGTTTGGGCTGGAAAGAAAGTAGCCTCAGCGAGACGTGGGGGTGAAGGTGGAGAGATGGAGAGAGAGGTGGAGATGGTGGGAGTGAAGGAGGTGATGATGGGATTCGGTAGGTGAAGGACGGAGAGATAGAATGGAGAAGGTGGAGGAGAAAACATGAGAAAGGTGGTGATGTATGGAGGTGAGAAAGACAGACTGGTAGAGAAACGGAGGTGAAGATGGAGGAGCAAAATAAGGATGTCGTGGGGCAGGTGGAGATATAGAATGGAGAAGGTGGAGAAGAAAACTTGAGAAAGAGGTGGTGGAGCGATAGAAAGATGAATATATTGAGGGAAGTAGTGAAAGAGGAGAGAAAGAATAGAATAATGGAAGTGGTGATGGGACAGGTGGAGGAGAGGTGGAAATGGTTAGAGTAAAGGAGGTGTTGATGGACGAGAAAAGGTTCATAGAGTGAGAGATGTGATTGGGGAGGTGGAGGGTGGAGATATAAAATGGAGGAGGAGGAGAAAACATGAGAAAAGTGGTGGTGGGTGGAGGAGAGGAAGAAGGAAAGATAGGTGAAGAAAGGGAGGTAATAGGAGTTGAAAAGATGGATAGTGTGGTGTTGGAGGAGTAGAAATGATAAGAGTGGTGGAGGAGTGGAGTGAGGAGTGATGGAGAAGACAAAAATGGCTGGAATAGGAGAAGTGGTGGTGGTGGATGAAAGAAAGATGGACGGAGTAAAAGTTGGTTATGGAGGAAAGAAAGAAGAATGAGGTAAAGACACTGGTGATGGAGGAGAGAAAGATGGACGGAGTAAAAGGTGGTGATGGAGGAGAGAAAGATGGACGGAGTAAAAGTTGGTAATGGAGGAGAGAAGGATGAACGAGGTAAATACATTGGTGATGGAGCAGAGAAAAATTGGTGATGGAGAAGAGAAGGATGGAAGGAGTAAAAGTTGGTGATAGAGGAGAGAAGGATGAAAGGAGTAAGGGAGGTGATGATGGAGAAGAGAAAGATGGACAGAGTAAAAGTTGGTGATGGAGTAGAGAAAGATGGACAGAGTAAAAGTTGGTGATGGAGTAGAGAAAGATGGACGGACTAAAAGGTGGTGATGGAGGAGAGAAAGATCGATGGAGTAAAATCGTTTGCGTTGGAGGCGAAAAAGATGGACAGAGTAAACGCGAAAGATGGATGGAGTAATGAGGGAGTAATGGAGGAGAGAAAGACGGATGGAGTAAAAGAGTTGGTGATGAGAAAAAGATTTGTAACAGTGACACTGAAAATGTGACAAGTCTGAAAAAAGATGCTAATTTCCATCTGCCATGTCGAAAAAGGAAACAAAGATGAAAAGATGATAGAACAATAAAAGGACGGAGATGGGTGGAGTAAGGAGGTGGTGATGGAGGAGCGATGGATTGAGTGAGCGTAAGGATGGAGTAGGCGGAGGAGAGAAAGATGGATGGCGTACGGGAGAAAAAGTATGGAGTAAGGTGTGATGATGGCAGAGCGAAAGATAGACGGAGAAATGGAGGTGGTGGAGTAAAAGGGAATGGAGAAAAGATGGAGCAAAAGATGGATGGAGGAGGTGATGGAGGAGTGACAGAGTAAGGGATGCGATGGAGGAGAGAAGATCAGTGAAGTAAGGAAGTTGGTGATGGAGGAGATATAGATGCTCAAGTAAGATGCAATGGGGTGGGTGGAGGGTGGAGTAGGTGGAGGAGAGAAAGATGGGCGGAGTAAGGGATGTGGCGATGGAGGAGGAAGAAATGGAAAAGATAAGGAAGAGAGATGGAAAAGAGGAATGGATGGAGCGAGAGATGCGGTGATGGAGTGGGTAAAGGGTGGAGTAGGTGGAGGAGAGAAAGATTGTGGTGTAAGCAAGGTGGAGATGGAGAAAAGATGGATGGAGTAAGACAGATGAGAGAAAGAAGGAGACAGTTGATGGAAAGAATGGAGGGGAGAGGAGGTAAAGGGTGGAGTAGGTGGAGGAGAGAAAGATTGTGGTGTAAGCAAGGTGGAGATGGAGAAAAGATGGATGGAGTAAGACAGATGAGAGAAAGAAGGAGACAGTTGATGGAAAGCGTGAAAGAGGGAGGAGGTAAAGGGTGGAGTAAGGGGAAGGTAGATGGAGGACAAAAAAAGAAAGGTGGAGAGAGTGAGAGATTGATTGGATGGAGGGAGAGGTGATGGAGGAGAGAAAGAAGGAGGAAGGGTCGACGATGGAGAAGAGAAGGACAGGGAGAGCAAGAGAAGTGGTGATCGGGTAGAAGAAAGGTGGAGTAGCTGGAGGAGGGAATAGAAAGAAAAGATAAATGGAGTAAAGAAGGTGGAGATGGAGAAAAGAACAATGGACGGATGGAGTAAAGGAAGAAGAGGTGGAGGACAGAAAGACGAAATGGTTGCAAGGGAGGTGTTGATGGAGGAGAGAAGGATGGGTGGAGTAAGAGAGGTGATGGGGTGAAGGGTGGAGTAAGAAAAAAAGTCAGAGAACACATGAAGAGAGCGGTGATGAATAGAGGAAGGTGGTGGAGGGTGGAGTAAGGAAGGAGGACAGAGGTAGCTAGAGGAGAGGAGGATAGGTGGAGCAAAAGAGAGGCAAAGTAGAGGAAATGTGAATAAAAAATTAATGAACTGATGAAGAAAAATGGTGACAGAGAAGGTAGAATCCAGAATCCAGAAGAAATTATGAAGAAGAATAAGAAGAAGATGGTGGAAGGTGGAGTTAGGGAGGAGGACAGAGGGTAGTTGGAGGAGAGAAGGGGAGGATGGGTGGAGGAAAAGAGAGGCAAAATATAGAAAATGTGTAGAAAAAATGAATGGAGAGATGAAGGAAAAGTGGTGACAGGGAAGGTAGAAACTAGAATCCAAAACAGTAGAAGTTGGAGAAGTATGGAGAGATCAGGTGGAAGAACGTGGTGATGAAAACAAAAGAGAGAGGGATGGATAGAGAAGGGAGGGAGGTGTGGAGAGCAGATGATTGATGGCGTCTTAATGCTTTTGTGCATCTGAGTGTGGAACCTGCTGCCATGGAGATAGACATGCAATAATAATGCTTATATAACCCTTTTGTAACACTCCAAGTCTCTTAAGGTGCATTTTTCATTCACTCTTCACTTCCTCTCCGAGATGGAACAACGGCTGCCATTTTGTGCCATTCGCCTGTCAATCACGCACAATCACAGGCTATCCACAATTCCTATTAATAAAAAGAATACAAATTCAGCTTTAAAAAGCCCATGTAAACACTTAAAACAAAAATGACCAAATAAATGTATTGATCTATCATTTAAACGTTTATTCTTTTTAAAAATAATTCCTGTCGTTCATGTTTGTTGGGTGGCCTAGAGCAAACTTGCTAGCTGACATACGTAAAGCACAATATTATATTATATTTCTCAAGCTGCTGTTTTATTATCATGGGAAAAACTGCAGACAAAGTTTCTACTGTGATTGTGTCCAACCGAGATGACAGAAAAGCCGGTAGTAGCTGAAGTGTGAGTTTTCTTCCGGTCGACATAAATGCATTCGTGTTCTCCTACAATCTGAACCCACCCCCAGACATTGAGTGGAATTAAATAAAACTGATTTAATGTGTTTTCTATTTAAACCTCAATACAGAATTCTTATTTTCATGTAAACTCCAAGGAGAATAATTTAATTCCGATCTATTTCATTCGGAACAGTTGATTCAGAACCATCACGTGGCTATTATTCCCTATTTCGAGCACTATCCAGAGGTCGCGCCATTTTTAGACCAGTTGGTGAAAAAGTAGTGCACTCAAAAATTTCCTGCAACGCACCTTGATAAGTAGTGGTCACTAGAGCGGTCAATATACGCTGCATTCTGTTGCGCTCGGGATTTGGGGAAAATCAACCTCCACCTCGAGAAAGTGCACTGGAAGGGTCAGTCAAAACGGGACTCCCAAACACAAACTCAGGCCAGTTTGGTAGATTTATGTCACAGCAAAAAATGACATAGAGAATTTTATTTTTTGACATTTTGATTTGTTATGTTGTGTATGTGTAGAGAAACTTTGACTTTCTTTCAAATCATTTGAGAGGAGACACAAGTTTTTTTCTAATAACTGAGTCGCCGAGACAGACTAGGAGCTAACAATACCTGCCGTTACATGACACTTTCTCGGGCATTCATATTTTTCCCATCTGTTGCAATGGAAAGTATTTACAACAGACGTGCGGAGAATTGACTTGGATTTATCCATAATGGCTCTGTAGATCCTGATTCTGAATAAAACACGTCTAAATAAAGCGTTATAGTGTTAATTGATCATTATTAACATCGTAATTTTCACATTTCACACAAAAAGCAAATAATCCAGTCTGTTTATGTGAAATGCAGCTTGACAAAAACTCGTGATTATTATTAGTCCATTACCAGTCCATGGCACAAAAAAATGTTGGGGACCGCGGGTATACACCACAATGCACTGCGAGAGTCGTGAAAACAACGGCGTACAGCGGCAGGTGTTAAACTGGACATAACCCGAGTGAATGAAGCAGATAAAAGTGCTGCTTTATGGCTCTGTACATTCTGATTCTGAATAAAACACGACTACATAAAGCTTTATGGTGTTAATCGATAATTATTAACACAGTCATTTTCGCATTTCAGGCAAAAAGCAAATAATCCAGTCTGTTTATGTGAAATCCAGATTGACAAAAACTTGTGTGATTATTATTAGTCATAAACACTTGTGTTCCAGTCTGGTCTGATAATTATTTATGAAAATCAAGTTTTATCGGAGTTTAGTGGACTTTTTCCACCCAGACACCAGACATTAACACACACACACACACAAGATGGATGACCTGTCCTGGAAGATGTACGCTTGCAAATTTGAACCAATGAACTTGTGATGTTTGGTGGACAAATTGGTCCTCACTATACCCTCCGTCGACACTCTTTAACTTAATATTGATAGTTTGCGGCTGATGTCATGTAATGTCGACATTCAGAGGGGGTGTGAAGTTAAATGGAGGCACTGATCTGTCTGAAGCTCTGTTACTCAAATTAGACTTTAATCTGAATTTTAATTTAACGCAGTCTGACCAGAAAGCGCTCACTTAGTTTGAACTACATCAAGTGAGCTGATTTGTGCTGTTAAATAAGTCTCTCACACATCAAATTACAGTCACTCTCACTTTTTGTGTTGAAAATCAAACTCCTAAACAGGACCATGAATGCTCGGATTGATCACAGGATCCAGTAACGGCTGAACATGCCGCCATAAACATACATGTAGAACATCCCCAGCGTCATGCCAGTGCAAAATATCAGTTCTGTCCATGTATTTGTCCCCACAGAGCAGCTCAGATCTGTGGAGAGGCAACACCACTCCATAAGAATGAACAATAAACATATTTTAAAAGTATTTTTGAAGAATAAAAACATGTGTAATGAAACAGATGCTAGTACATGATTAATGCCATACTGTGGAACATTCCAGGCTATGTCATATTATCCCCATGGAGACAAGCAGGCCAATAGAAAACCAGGAAGACGTTTGGATACATGTGATGACTCTTCTGGTGTTGGCCCCGATACTGGACCCAGATCAAACCCACTGAAGTAAATGTGCTCAGGGGTAAAATGAAGCCTGCATATCAGCGATGTGTGGTTAGGGAAGGCAGCGTCTTACCTGTCAGTTTGGGGATAAAAAAAATCTGCTCAGGGTCAAGAAAACATAAATACTTCAAATATATTATTGTTATTTGCCATATTATTGTGCTTTCTTGTGGGTTGTGGAGAGTTCTGTAGTGCAAAGTGATGAGAGGTGAGGCTAACTCCGACAGTGCAGCCACATCCACCCTGCACAGGAAACTTTCATTCAGCGCTACGACATGGAGATGAAGAAAACTGGGACATTTTCTCATTTTTCCCAGATTTTGTCAGACTTACTACCACAAATAGAGCCCAAAGGAAGTTATCACCTGTCTTCCTGATTTGTGACATAAGCATGAATATGAGTCTATTGATATTTTGCGGTGACAACACACTGGGGGCATTTTGGATATGTGTCTATGGCATATGGAATGTTCATCAGTTACTATGGCGACACAATGCACACATTAGCAAGCACAACAATAATTAATTTAAACAACACATTAGCGGGAGCATTCACGGTCCTGTTTGGGAATTTGATTTTCAATAAAAATAAACGTGAGAGTGACGAACTGAACAACTGTTGGCTCGTGTTAGCTAGCTTGTGATTGTAATGTTGTTTGGGAGAGACTTGTTTAACAGCACAATGTCAAAAAACCAAAAAATTTACTCAAGTAAGAGT
>KN498391.1:3495-18787 GCA_000787155.1 Scartelaos histophorus | reverse complement strand
AATAATAATAATAATAATACACATTTTATTTCTGAGCATACACATTAACTGATTATGTGAGCAGAAAAAAAAACCAAAAAACTACAACAACAACTGCAAACCATAAAATCCAGCAAGAAGGGTTGCTGGTTGAAGTCCCGACTCCAAAAACTGGTCACTATGCCTTGCCATTTGCCATTTCTCTGTCTGTAGTAACGTCATCGGCCATAGAACACAGTGGACATTAAGGGGAATTGAACTTCTCGTGTACAAGTGACATGAAACCCACAATAAAAAAGGAATTTTCTTTATTTTTGTACCATGAACTTCTCAGTGTGCCTCAAATCTAGCTTTATAATCTCTTAAAGTTGGGTGAATAACATGGAATACATCTTTTATATTAGCCTCAGGCCCCGTTTAGCTCGGTCTATTGAATACATTATTCACACCGTCTTGGATCTTTAATGGGCCCATGTTACACTGTTTTCTGTCGACATTGTTGTTTCCTCATCACAAACATACGTGGAGTTGTGTTTTGTTTCAATCACACATGTTTAACACTGAAAACACTCTGTTCCATTTTGTTATGGCATGTGATAATACAGGAAGTGCTCCAGTGTGGTTTTTATCTACATACAGCTTCACCAGAATCATTTGGATAAGCCATTCTATACAGAGTGACGAAACACAAAACTTCAGGTATGTACAAGAGTCAGTTTTGCTTAATATGAGACGTTTAAAGAATTTATTGTTTTTGTTCCACCTGAGTAGAAAAATAGCAGTCATAAAGAAACAGCTCCAAACTTTGTGTTGTATAAACAGATTAACTTGACTTGTCGCACGTCAGATTCGAGCGTCTTAGCTTTGTCGTTCCTGTCCATCAGTGTCTGACTACAAAGCCACTGTTACCACGACAACCCGGTGCTCACTCACACTAACAATGTCGGGACAGATTCACTTCTCTGTGGTGTTAACGGTGCACGTCAAACAGTCAGGTTGAGCCGTGCATTATCCACTCACCGCCGCACCATGTAGGCCTGTTTCTAAGGAGATGTTCACAGAGGAGATACTTATACATGCACTTTGACTGTATAATAAAGTCGCATCATGAGCCTCTTTACTCTTCTTAAACGCTGTACAAAGGTTGATAAAGAAGAAAATGTATAGAGTGTTGAACAAGAAGATCCATAGCTCAACGTCTGCCGTTTTACTTGAGATGGTAAAAATAAATTCTTTAAGGTGCATTGTGTAACGTGGTGGTGGAGGGCCCTTCAAATGATTTTCTTTGTGCAGATGTTATTGGTTTGTCTGGGATGTTTCACAGTATGGTGTTAAACCGTACTTAAACCCCGCTCACAGTCAGAAGGCCTGTTTTTCTAGGGGTTTTTGAGTTATAAAACCACCCGTTTAATGTCATACTGTGGGAAATTCTAGACAATTCCATAGAAATAAGCAGGTGATAGGCTCCCAACCAAAAAAGTTACACCATGGATTTTTAATGAAAAGTTTCAGTTCTTACAAATCTGAATCATCTCCTTTTTTCAGTTCCTGTGAACTTTATATGATAATTATAATTACACAACATGCTCCTTTTGTTTATTACAGGTTTGTTCATAGCTGATGTTTGATTTACTGTGCAGCCTTGGTCCTCCAGCCTCTTCTTCTTCTTTGTTTTTGTTTCTTCTTCATGTGAACTTTGCCCCTGGTATCTTGGTATAAGCGTCTGACTTCTGCCTCTTCCCATTGTACATCCAGGAAGAGGTCAGTCATAATTTGCCTTTATGCACTGCCACAGTTATAATTCACTTATATTTAAGTTCATGTTAAGCTATGGTGTTGCTCCATTGTTTTTACTTCTTTCATGTGAAGATGCAGGGAGATTCTAAGTGTCCATTGTCTCCTCTGCTGGACTGAACATGTCCATCCTATTTTGAACAAAGGTGAACTTAGGTCACTTTTATTTTCACTGAGCTTCATTTGAACGTGTGGAATTTAATGTGTAAACTTATGGTTGTTGTTAATTATATTGCATATATTATATAGGGCTGGTGCAATAACTAACACTTTATGGTTGTAATAAACACAAATGGAGAATGCACATTAATAATGGACACATATGTATCTTATGATAAACTTAGTCTAACTGTAGTGTCATGTGTGAGTAATTGTGTTTTTAAACTGAGGGCAGTAAGCCCAAGACAAATTTCCCCTTTGGGCCAATAAAGTTTATCTTTTCTTATCCTACTTTCTATTATTGTGAACCACATTAAAGGGTACAACATTTCAAAAGTTCTTGTTGTGTCCCGTAGCACCTTAATACACTAAAAGTATCACAAAACAACACAACACTCAACAACACAACACTGAAGTGTCTTGGCTACATGTTGTTAAGGGACACTTTGACCATCCTTCAGTGCTACTGTGGTAACCTGTCAGGGGCAGTGGACGTCACAGTGCAGGATCCAGGTACCTGTCTCCTGGACTTGGAGAGGGGACTACCTTTTGTACATGCTTTGGGTTGATGGGGGAACTGGAATGACCTGGGGAACCCACCCACACTCAGGAGATACACACACACCACACAGAAAGAGTTGAACCTGAAACCTTCTTTCATTTTGGCAAGAATGTGGCCTGTGGATCCATAATTAATTGTTTTAGTAGTTTTATCACAATATTACAAAATCTGATTGTGTACTTATGTATTCTTGCTGTTTTAGATGAATGAGGCAGTGTGTAAAAGATGCACTAAAGGGAATTCTCCAGTTAAGTTTGTCCTGACCAAGACTAGCAACAAAATCATGCACATGGGTCCCCACTGCTTTTAATGAGGCGCCCGGCGGTGGGTCCAGTGCAGAAGACAAATTTCCCTTTGAGGACAAAAGTGTACCTGAAGATAGAGCATTTGTCTTTAGTGTAAAATAAAAAGCCTGTAGTGTGGAAGGGCCGGGCTTTGGGATGCAGCAGGAACAGGAGAGAGCAGCTCGCTCAGTGCACACGAGCTTTGTGTTCATTCACATCATGTGCTGTAGTCTCTGGCTGCTCTTCTCAATGATTTTCTGTCTCCTCTCTATGGTCCTGTCAATAAGGTCAGGGAAAGATGACAATAGCTGTAGCACTGTTTCAAAGACCACATGTCCACATTTGACAGAGATGATGATTGGTTCAAATCGTTCGCTATCAACACTATCAAGCAAAGATGCAGCACAGAACACAAAGCAGGACAAATCTAACAACATTTTTTGTTTATTTATTAAATTTTTTGTCCCTTTGGTGCAGAAGGTGCACTTTGTAACATTTCTGGAATACACCATCTGCTTATTTGTCTTCATAGATCCAAGCAAGTTCATCAAGCCAGGTTACAGGTCAGATCTGTGGAGATAGATCAGTGCTCACAGTAAAATTACACAAGATTTTCAGCAAATAAACACATCTTTTAGAATAAATAGATGATAGATGTGTTAAATAAATTATATAAAATTACAACATTCCAAACCAAAAACATAAATGTGATGAAAATACTCAAAATAACATGGAGACAAGCAGACGGCCGACTCACCACCAGGAAAGTTACATGTAGTGCACCTTCAAGTTTTCATGTCTCTGTACAATAGTGTTGGTGCCACTCAGGCAGGGGAAATAGGAAATATATTGCTACTTCGAAAAATGATTTTCCTAATCTCATAGAGTAGTGATGAACAACTTTGCAGCTTTCAAGAAGGACACAGCTGTAGAGGATAACTCAAACTTGTACGAAGACAAAACCTACATTTGTTTGTTGTAAAATTAGCTCTTTAGCTCATTAAGACATCTGTAAAGAGGCCGTATTACACATTTATGGGTTTATAACTGCTAACAGAATATATTTAGATCACCATGTTTTTGCAAATGCTGAAAATTATTATGTTTTATAAGTTTCACTTTCATTTTTGATGCTCTAAGTCTTTGCTTTGTCATTTCCCCTTCAAAGCACGATCACAACACAATCAGCATGTATCCTGCTAATGAAACTACTGCACTTCAAGCTGCCGTGTACAGTTGTGTATCATGTTTTTTGGTAGATTTATGGTAAAATGTGCTGTGAGAGCATGGATGATGTGGACTTGAATGGACAGAATGTAACAACTAACCATAAAAGGGTTTGCATATGGGATTTGACTATGAGAGATCGCTAAATTACTGAAACATGCATGACCAATAGTAATAAGCAGGTACAGTTGTAATAGAAGGATCACAGATTAGAAAGCACCACCAGCTGCTTTTTTTTAGATCCGCAGATCCTAAATGTAAAGTGTGCCTGGACGTGAATAGCGTGATCATAAATGTGTGTCTCTAGTGTTTCAGTGTATACGGCAATAAAATATAGTAAATATGTATAATCTGAAGCCTCTTTATCCGACCACAAGTGCTGCACATGGATGGGATTTGAAACCTTTAAAGCCATGTTTTCAATGAGGGAACAGTGTTATAACATGGTAAAAATATGCAAGAAGTACATTTTGCATAACACCCCTGGGCAGTTGCATTCATTCATAGTGCCGGTACAAACGTGCGTGTCCTTATTCGTACCCTCTATACACTGCGCTCTCTGTGGGGGAAGTTTAGCCTGGACCTGGAAGCCTCCTCCGTCATTAGCAAGTGCAGGGTTAGTTCTGGGATCATGCTGTGTCCACACCTCCCATTCTTTAGAAAACTCATAAAATGCCACCTCCATGTCAGGCTGACCTTTGAGGGTAGAGCGTCCAATTATTCTGAGCTCTGGACCCCTGAAAAGACACAAGATAAGCCGGACACCTCACCATTTCTCTATATCTTTAGATTGGAATATACTGCTCTCCTGACAGTGTGTGTGATCTGTTGGAAAGTAACTGAATACTCGCGTCGAGAATAAGTAGTAATTGTATTCCAGTACAGCTGCTTTTGCATTGGTGATTATCAAACAATTTAGGCTTAATGGAGATGTTATTCCTTTGGCTAGAATGTTCAACAGTAGAATTTAAGTCTAAAAACGATCTCTAATGACTATAGGCTACATTACAGGTCAGATCTGTGGAGTGGCAACCCTATTCACAGAGAAAATTTTGAGCAATAAACGCACCCATATTGAATAAATGCTGGATAAATGTGTTTAATGTCATACCGTGGAACATACCAGGCAGAGCAATAACATTTCTATGGAGACAAGCAGGGGACAAACTCAAATAGACCCCAAAAGTTACGCAATGCAACTTTAAAATGACACGTAATCAGTGAGAAAAAATTAAAAAATGATGTGCATGTCTGATTTATTTTATTATTTTTTAATTCCTTTTTTGTTTTATTTATTGCTCTTGTTTTTTGTCTCTGTTTATTGTCAGTAAACCCTTTGTTTTTTGTTTATTTTAAAGCTGCATTGTGTAACTTTTCTGGTAGAGGGCCCCTTAAAAAGCTAAATTTCTTCATGAAGATTAAACAGGTCAGATCTGTGGAGAGGCAATCCCGCTCCCATTCAGAACACTTGTTTTTTTTTAGGTATTTTTTTGAATAAATATAAGATAGACTTGTTTAATGCCATATTGCGGAACATTTCAGGCAAAGCAATGACATATCCATAGAAACAAAAGTTACATAGTGCACATTTAAAGCCGTTTTTAATCATCTGTACGCTATAATTCAAATGCAACTTGATGTTTAAGTATTGAAAATATCCATAATTCAGGACACTTGTATTGGAACATGGTGCAGAATACATTTCAATTCAGGTATTCAGTATTATGTAACTAAATGCATTTTCTAAATATTGTTCCCTCACTGGTCAACTGATGGTTTCAATCCAGTCCACTTTATTTCCCGCTCCAATGTACTGCACAAAGTTTATATAAAAGTACTAATGGTAATGAAACTTCACTTCACTGCACTCAGAGAGCAAGTGTTTAAAGAATTCCCCAGTATAATCTTTTGGAACGCTACAGATGAAATAAATACAAATATTATCAGATATTAAGAGTCAAGTTTGATGTAGTACAGAAACTCAAAATTAAAAAAAAACCCAACAACTTTCCACTAATGAAACTACTGCACATGGCGGTTTGTGAAGTTGTAGCTGTTTTGTATCAGATTTTAAGGAGGGTTCGAACAGTGACATGCAAGATATTGAAAACCTCTTCAGGCCTGTTTTAGATAAAGGAACAAAGTTATAATGTGGCAGGAAGCTCCAAAAAGCCCATATTTCAATAGCATGGCAGCCAAACTTTAGATAAGACACGTATCTTCATTTGTGACGTCATAATCATTGGAAGTGGGCGACAATCAGGAATTCCTTTGATTTTTTTCTGCTCAGTAGGGGTTCCCTTGTCACCAATGGTTTTAGAAACCACGACTTTTTATTGATAAGACTTCCCTCTGGGGCCAGTATTCTCTGATTCCCTGAAAATGAGATCCCACTGTGACTATCCTTGTTAAATAAAGAATAATGAACTTTAACTTAAGTACTCAATTTTGTCTTTTGTTCCGTGCCTACGAGCCTTTAAATAGCTGCTCAATTTGTTCGCCAGAATCATCTAAAATAAAAGAATCTAAATTGATTAACAAAAAGTAAAAAAGTAACACAATGATATAATCCTTAACTTTTTCCCAGTGTCCTTTGTAAATATATTTTGATCTTTGTTTTGGGGTCACAGCAGGCAGTCACCTGCTGCCATTGCTCTGCCTCAAATATTCTTTACATTTTACACTTTACATTTATTCGATTACAGGCGGTTTTATAGCTCAAAAACAGCTAAAAAAAAAAACATGCAATCTGACTGTGAGTGGTGTCGCCTCTCCACAGATCTGTTCTCTAATGTGAGGCGTACACTTTGCCATATTTTCTATTGTTTCACTGAATCCCAGCTCAAACTGTATGACCAAACTGCAGGGTTCAAAAGTTCATAGCTCACGATTCATATTCTCACACTACACAAACTACTTCAACATTGAATCGCATCGATTGTCGATCGGGAGCTTGTCTTTAGGTATTAATCAGGTATTAATCGGTTCTTGTTACCCCTTTACCCTGAGTGAAAAATCGTCTCAAAAAGGGCCAAAAATCACAGTCTACACTCGGCTTAACTTGATCTGGTTTGCTCACCATGGTGATTAAAAGGTTTAATACAGCCCTGTGAAACATTCCAGACAAAGCAATGACATCTCCATGGAGAAATCTAACAGATCCTCCACCAGAAAATGTACACATTGCATCTTTAGGAGGGACACTCCAGAATTTTGGACATTGGACCTTATTTCCTTGTGAACCAGAGTTGTAGACGCGTGTGGAGACACTTTTTAAAATATTCCATCCAGACCTTGTATTTGCGGGGGTCGCTGGTGCTAGGCTAGTGCATGTCAATGGGCATAGTTAGCCTGCCACTAAAAACAGTCTTAGCACTGAGGCAAATCTGTTACTATGCCAGACTGATGTGAATGTCTGTGTTGATAGAATGATTTTATAAGTAAACCAACACTGCATTTCAAAGATATATGTCTGGGGAGCAGCAGGAAGTTGTACTTCCTGATGGTAGCGGACTGATATCACCGCTGCTGCTGAGAAAATAGTCCCTCGACATTTAGCAATTCATACGATGCAAGGTTGGTTTTAAATTTATGTTTATAAAATTATTCTGTCAACACAGACATTTACATCGACAGTCTGGTGTAATAACAAATTTCCCTCAGGTGCTTTGTGGAGTGGGTAAGACTGTTTTAGTGTCAGGCTAACTATGCCCATTGACATGTGCTAGCCTAGCACAAGCGACCTCTGCAAATATACAGACTGGATGGAATATTTTAAAAAGTGTCTTCACACGGCTACAACACTATGGCTCACTAGAAAATAAGGTCCCTTTAATTACATTTTACTCCTTTTACTTTGTTAGGGTTCCACCGCTATTGAGTAGACATTTTGCAGCTTCTGTGTTTGATGGGAACAGCTGGCCAAAGCCTATTAAAAAAAGTTCAAACCAGAGTGTTTTCTCCCCCGCTGATGTACAGTGAGCACAGCCTCCATTACCGACTTGTTAGTGGTGATTGTTCCGGAACACTTCAAAAATCTAATAACGGCGCTTTAAGTGTGACATTCTATACCAGGAGGAGGGTGGGTTTGGTCTCTACTTCCTCTTCTGAACATCTTATGTGCTCGTGTGATCCTCCACTTCCTCTTGACCTCGGATGTTCGCTCAAACAGGGATTTACTGCAGCAAAAACAAATTACCAGGGTGAAAACATTAGAAAGTACTAGAGATAGATGGATATATGGAGTGTAACAATAACCGAAATATTGTGATACTGTATCGTCAGAAGTTTCCCAATAATGGGCCATCCCAATATATAGAATCACAAGTCTCTTTGCTTAAATTCATTCACAGGAATAGCAAAAAAAAAAAAAAAAAAGAGATAAACTATTTCCTGTTATTGAGTACTTTTAAATCTTATTTTTGTTTTATAGCAGTACCAAAGGCTTATCATGGCATTTTAAAAGTAAAAAGTAGCATGTTCCCAATTTTGTAAACCTCCACAAAATATCAGAATAAATATAAATAAGTACCGTAAGATGCATTTCGAGAGATATCGTTACATCCCTGATCTTTAGTTGTTACTTGAACTTTGTGCTTTTTTGCAAGTTTTTCAGGGTGTTCAAAATGTCACTGATATGAATATGACAATAAATGTTGCATCGAATGACTGGGCAAAGCATTTTAGAATGTCAGTCTTGTTATTATGTATAATATCGTCATATCGTGAGCCTCCCCACCATATCGTGAGCTTTCCCACGATACTGCAATATCCGGAACACTTCAGAAATCTAATAACGCCATTTTAAGTGTGGCATTCTATACCAGGAGGTGCATGGGTTTGTTCTCTACTTCCTCTTCTATCATACTGTGAGGTTCATGCCTTGACAATATCGTATCGCGAGACTTGAATATCGTATCGTGAGACTTGTATATCATTACACCCCTACTGGCAATTGGTCTTAAACTCAAAATGCTTTGTTCTACCCTGTGATATCAGGTAAATCTGCAGGGTTTGTGTGTTAAACATGTATGAATGATACAAAACACAACTCCAGATCTGTTTTTGATGAAGATACATTATAAAATAGATCAGAAAACACATAACTTATTTAGATCACAATGTAATCTTTTATTAGTCTGAAAATGTTTCACACAAAAAACAGTGTATGGACATGTTTACCATAAGTTTCAGTTTTGTTTTTGATGCTCTGAACCCCCCTTTGCTCCCCACTCTAAATCACTCCCCCTTCAGAGCATTATCACATTACAATCGGCATTTATTTTTGGTAATGACACTACTGCGCATCGCATCAAATTTGTAGTCTATTCTTTTGTATCATGCTTTTGTATATTTATGGAAAACTGACCAAAAAGGACCTGGGAGAGATCACTAAATTACTCAAACATGCATGGATGATATCTAAAACCTCGTCAGGAATAATTCTGATGAGGGGACAATGTCATAACTTGGTAAAAAGCTCCAAAAAGTGAATTTTGAATAATAGCCCCAATGCAAGTTTGGGCCAACGAGAGGTCTAAAAAATATGCATAAGGCTTTGGTGCGAGGAGGGCACTGCACAAAACATGACCACACAGCTCTCATATCCACTTTGTATTCAATCAGCGTTGTGGTTGAGTTTAGACTCATTTCAAAGCATAGAATTCAAGGGAAATAATCAAAACCGGCCTTGCATATCAGCCCCAAAAATGTAGTTTATATGGATTATAAAAATCAGTATCATGAGCCATAAAAAAATGCATATTGTTTTATCTCTATGTAACTTTTTGGTAGGAGCTCCATCACCTGCTTGTTTCTATATCATTGCTGTGCCAGGAATTTTTTCATTCCACAGTATGACCCTAAACCTAAAAGTACCTATAAAAACTGTGAGCGGGGTCGCCTCTCCACGAATCTGACCTGTAAATTGGTCAGGTTTGGTTTCCATGAAGATAGAAAAGTTTAATGCCATACTGTGAAACATTCCAGGCAAAGCAATAACATGCCCATAGAGAAAAGCATTTTCTGGAGCCACCACGGGAAACATTACACAATGCACCTTTAACAGAAGTTGAATAGATTTTTATTTCATCTTTCTGCCTCATAGTTTACAGCCAATTTTGTTTAAAACAAAATATATCTGAAGTGTTAAGCTGCGTCAGTAACTCATGGATTAGAGCCTTTATACTGGCATGTTAATATGTTTTTTTTAATATGAGTTTTACCACTTTTGTTCCAGATGAAACGAAGTGAAGGCACTGGAAATCTTCCAGATAAGAGGTGTTACAAAATGTATTCACCTACATTTTCATGAGCTCAGTAGTGGACCAGAGCTGTTCAATTCTGTCAGGACAGTAGAAAGCAGCACTGGTCTTCTGAGGCTGAATCCAGGCAAACAAATGCACTGCACAATAGGCTCTATTCATGATCTGCATGTTTCCAAATGTCTTCCAGGTTTGTGACGTAAGAGTGAATTGGGCCTATAGCACCTAAAATAAATAACTTTGTGATTTGTATTTATTTCAGTCAATGTTCACAGTATCAGTCTTTCAGGTGCACTTGACACAAACATGCAGGTGTAGATGTGGAACAATAAAGTATTATCTATTGCTTTGTTAGACTATAGGATCTGGGCCCTGTTATTGCGTAGTGTGGTGCTGTTTGTAGATGTAGCACGGATGATTTCAGTGCTTAAGGTGTCAGTGGGTAGTGTTGCTTCATGACACACTCACAGTGCTGGTGTCACAGATGAAACGTGAAGGTGAATCAGACTGGAGCAGGAGGAAGTGTCTCTCTGTAGACTATTCTATCACACAGCACATGAGCCAGGAATTTTCTCATAACACACAGAGAGAGAGATGGAGCCGAGTGCACAGAAGAGAATCAGAAGTGAGAAGAGCCATAGGCTCAGGCCGGCATGAGACGACACAGGCTGGGCAACGGATGTGGGCAAACAGAGATGGTAGAACGACACAGGGATAGTATGAGAAACAGGGATGGTATGAGGGCACAGTGCTGTGCCACAGACCCAGGTGGCATCAGCCGGGAAGGAGCCAGATCAAGCGGTGGATCCAGGATATGGGTAGAGCACAATACTCAACACTGGCAGGCAAAGTTCTGCCTCTCTCGTATGTACTTAGTACTTAAAACTAGTGGTATATTATATACCACTAGTTATATGGTTGTCCCTTTGCTCTTTGGTTGGAGGCCCACCCAGCAGACCGCACAGATGGTCTGCAGCTGGGAAACTCTCAGAAAAGTTACATATTGAAACTTTAATCATGACTCTTAATCTAAACTGAAGACTCGAGAATGGGGAGTGCCCAAGCGGGAAAATAATGTCTAGTGCAGTTTATGGTCACTATTGATCATCATGAAATGCTACAAAGTACCGAAAATGTATAGTGTGTTCCATTATGTGGTGCAATTAGAGTACTGTATTCTGAATACTTAAAAACACCATTAAAACAGGATTAAAAACAGCTTTATGTTTGACGGGGAACAAGTTTTCTAGTTTTCCTCACTAATTATGTGGAAGTTAAGCAGCCTTAAGGTGTAATCTGCGCGGTGGGGGGTTCATACTGTTCACCTTTATGCTTGAGTGTTTAATGAAAACAAACTGAAGGTACACTCAGCTCGTCATATTGAATTATGTGACTAGTGTTGTCACAATACTAAAATGTAAAACTTCATTATGATACTAAGGACTAGACTGGATACTTTCTATTACATCACGGTATATCCTACATCCTTCAGTTGTAGGCGCCATATTGCTCTATGAGCATATACCACTGGTCTTATATTTGTTCTGATACAGCTCAAGCAAAAAAGTAAAATGTACAGTCATGCTTTTGTAATATAATGGAGTGAAAAGCCTGAGTAACAGGAGCTGAAAATTAGCACTACTAGTAGATCATCAGCTGTGAGCTTTGTTTTGTGGCTGTGTGAGATTGCATTGGCCCAACAAAAGTAAACAAAAGTCTAAAACCATAACTTCCCTGTCGAAAAATGTGGAAATCGCACTGCAAAATAAAGTGCGAAATCGGTTGAGAAAAGCACAGAAAAGCACAAAGCCAAAGTCACAGCTGAAGTCATTTCTGCCGAATGGGAAAGTACAGGGCATGAAAGCTGCTCAGTCTCACAGCAGCCCAAGTCAAAACAGACAGATCAAAAGACCAAAGCCATACCCACCAAACTCAAGAGGGAGCGATATCGGAAAAGGATAATACTGCAACTGTTGTTTGGAGATATGGAAATTAGAATATTCTGTGTATTGTTCATAATTAAGGGGCCCGAATTATGCTATTTTTGATCTTTATTATAATGTTTTCTCATTGCAAACAGACCTGGAGTTGTGTTTTGTTTCATTCACACATGCATAACTTGAAAACTACCACTATATGACATCACAAGGTGGAACAGAACATTTTAAGTCTAATAAAAAAAAAAAAGGATTTCTCAAACTTGAATGAAACAAAACACAATTCCAAGTATGTTTTTGAGGAGCTAACAACATTTTAACATGGCTTAAAGCTCACAAGAGTCAATTTGTAAAATAAAAGACCTTTGAACTATTAAAATAATCCAACAAAGAGACAAATATGATAGGTGTTATCTCCAAAGGTGATATCTCTGCTTTTCTGTGGTTAATTCTATGGGCTATTCACATTTTGTGTGATACCTGAGCCTCACTGCCATATTTTAGCACATTATTGATGCATTGTTAAAATATTCTCTGTATATTATTATCAAGACAACGCGTAAAAATTAGATCATATTTTTGGCAATATAGCCCATCCGTATCAAATCACTAAGACTGTAAGATAGTTAGTCATTTAGTCAATGAAAAGTTGCTAAACCTAAAAGGTGAACTACATAACGTTTTGGTTGGGGGTTCGTCACCCGCTTGTTTCTATGGAGACGTCATTGTTGTGCCTGGAATGTTCGACAAAATGACACTGAAGAGCTCGACCTTACATTTATTCAAGTACAGGTGGCTTTGTAGCTCAGACATACCTAGAAAAATGAGCATTCTAACTGTGCGGGGTCGCCTCTCCACAAATCTGACCTGTAACCTGTCTGGTTTTGTCTCCATGAGGATAGAAAGGTTTAAATGCCACACTGTGAAACATTCCAGACAAACCAATAACATCCCCATGAAGAAAAGTATATAAGGGACCCTCCATCAAAAAGTTACACAACACATCTTTAAGTTAGAATGTAGTGTATATATGGACTAAAACTACAGAATGGAAAAGGCATAAGTGAGTTATCTGTAGATTTTGGAATGAATTGTCAGTGTATTCTGCCGTTTTATGAAGAAATATGACATTTTCAGGTGCACAAATTTGAGCTTTCAACCTTGTTATTAACATTGTTTGCTCATCCAAAACATACCTGCAGTGATAGTTTTTTTCATGCCTATTTCAGTAACCATCTGTACAAAAGTGATTTGCCTCTGAACTTCACAGTTTGAATTTTCCCAGGATTGTTGCTTCACAGTTAAAAGCCCTCGATAGTCCATAAATAACTGCCGTACTCAAAGCAATGTTCAACCCATAAACATGCAATTATGTATGAATCAGTCCCCATGAAAAGGGAAACAGCTAAAATATGGTTAAAAGTTTGAAAAGTCGGAAGAAAAGTATATAAGGGACCCTCCATCAAAAAGTTACACAACACATCTTTAAGTTAGAATGTAGTGTATATATGGACTAAAACTACAGAATGGAAAAGGCATAAGTGAGTTATCTGTAGATTTTGGAATGAATTGTCAGTGTATTCTGCCGTTTTATGAAGAAATATGACATTTTCAGGTGCACAAATTTGAGCTTTCAACCTTGTTATTAACATTGTTTGCTCATCCAAAACATACCTGCAGTGATAGTTTTTTTCATGCCTATTTCAGTAACCATCTGTACAAAAGTGATTTGCCTCTGAACTTCACAGTTTGAATTTTCCCAGGATTGTTGCTTCACAGTTAAAAGCCCTCGATAGTCCATAAATAACTGCCGTACTCAAAGCAATGTTCAACCCATAAACATGCAATTATGTATGAATCAGTCCCCATGAAAAGGGAAACAGCTAAAATATGGTTAAAAGTTCTGAAAAGTCGATATTGCACAACAGGTCTGTTTTCAACTTTGTGGTCAAAAACTGCAACTTCCTTTGAAAAGAAAATAAGTAAAGTATGTCTCTGTACTGGAATACTTAAACTTAGTATTTTATTCAACATTGCAAATAATTAAAAATATATGTTTTTTAAAGGCCCTTTATGATGCAAAATTGGCTCTTCTAAGTTTTAAGTTATGTTAGAATGTTGCTAAATTCTCATAAAACAGACCTGGAGTTGCATTTTGTTTCATTCACACATGTTTGAGTAAAACTTTACTATTAACATGTCTACATCTTCAAAGCTCAAAATGCACTGTTCCAACTTGTGATGTCATGTAGCGGTAACATTTTCAGGCCTGAAATGACCAAAGTGATTCTGGTGAAGGTGTATGGAGTATTACTGTATTACTGGGTTTCAGATGGCATCAAACCATGTTAGAGTCCAATATGGATTGCTATATTTTTGGGGCTATAAAGTGCACCGGATTATAAGGCGCAGTATCAAATAATATGTCAGTTGTGTCATTGTTCACACATAAGGAGGATTGGATTATAAGGCGCAATAAGCGAAACAAAACACATGTCATATAAATGGAACTTTATTCAGGTCATTGATAAATCGAACTTTATTCAGGTCATTTACAATAACTCTCAGTTGTAGCTAACACAAAAATACAAGTTTAACAGTTGGTGATTTGGGCATCAAACATGCCCGGATCCCTCTCAACATTGTTCAGTTTTAACACTAAAATACAAAAGCTGAAATCTGCATGGTGCATGTCTCTTAACAGGTGCATTTTGGGTCCTTGTACAGCACACGGCAGAACTACCGGTATGTTGCACAGTCGCCCTATATGTCGCCAACATATTACTCCTCCTGACTCGCCCACTAATACCTTATTAGACTAATGTGGACAACATCAAATCGGTTGGAGGTTAAACACAACCAAAGGTCACACATAAGGCCACTGGATTATAAGGCCACTGTTGATTTTTGAGAAAATGTAATGATTTTAGATGTGACTTATAGTCAGAAAAATACGGTAATACAGATGGGGGAAGCTAAAAGTTATATTGTAATATTTACTGCAGATTATTTGTTGTAGTATAGCATGCTCCTGAGTCTAGTCAGTAGTAGAAAGGTTCATGTTCTATATTTGAGATTTTACACTCT